>CM050164.1:368347638-368440138 GCA_027410445.1 Discoglossus pictus | reverse complement strand
CACTATAAGCCTGCACAGGTGGTATAGCTTAGAATAACGATATTAACAATTAAAAGGATCTGGTCATACTTTCATCAAGCCACTGTGAAAATACATGTTCTTAGATATTTAAAAACAGAGGGATCCTTTACAAATATGTTATGCTTAAAACATGCAAACACTTCTACTCAACAATTCTAACAACCACCACCAATTGAAATGGTCTTTATGTGTACATTCTTCAATACATGGGAGGTTTGCTACTGTAAATTCATGCATATAGACCAAATGATGAGGCATACATACATGCAGTAAGAGGATAGTATTCCTGTGTGAGCATGCCAACACAGTAGTAACAGTGTCCAACGGAAACAACTGTGATCAGCAGATACAGTATATGAGTTACTTTTAACGTATAATTTTACCTGTTAAAGACTAGGAACATTTCTGTATTTCTCTAGGCATCTGATATATATAAAAAATATAGAACAACTCATCCCCGCCAATCCTACAACTGGGACTTTCTACCTACTGCCAAAAATCCACAAACCAGGCAACCCAGGGAGACCAATTGTTACAGGTATGGACACACTGACTGAACAGATATCTGGATTTGTTGAAAACATCCTTAAACCATTAGTTAGTAACACCAGTAGCTATATACAAGACACCACTGACGTTCTCAACAAACTCCTTCTGATTAAAGACCTATCTGCTAACACACTACTTGTTACCATGGATGTAGAGTCTCTTTACAGTAATATCCCACACAAAGATGGCACTGAGGCATGCTTTAAGTTTCTTTCAACAAACAAGCAAAACAATAAATATGGCCCTTATATTATTGTTAAACTAATAGAATATATCCTTACCCACAACTATTTTACTTTTAACCAAGATACCTACCTACAGATGATGGGGACTGCCATTGGTAGCAAAATGGCTCCACAATACGCAAGTCTATTTATGGCCAATCTAGAAGAAACATTCTTATCTGTATCCATTTACAAACCATACAAATACTACCATTACATAGATGATCTGTTCATCATCTGGACAGAAGGAGAAAGCAAACTCAGAAACTTTCATAATTCATTCATCTATAAAAAATGGTTTTCTTCACAGAACAGGTAAACTTTCTAGACACTACTATATCCATCACCAATGGCACTCTCCACTCATCTATATATAGGAAACCTACAGAAAGATGTAATCACCTAAACAGCTCCAGTTTCCATCCCTCCCACATCAAACAAGTCATCATTCATAATCAAGCGATTAGATACCATCGGATTTGCTCAAACTCTGGAGACCGTGATAAAAATTTAAAAATACTATCTGAATCTTTCAAACAAAAAGGGTTACAAACCCTGTATTATTACCCAAAAAATAACCACTGCCATCAAAATACCGTGTGAACACCTATTAAACTACAAAACAAAAGAAACTACTTCACGTATATCTCTAGTGACCACATACCATCCAATTTTAGAGAAAATTCGGAAAATAATCAAAGATTTACAACTATTACTAATTGAAGATACTGAATTAAAATATATATTCACAAAACCTCCTTGCATTTAAACAACCACCAAACCTGAAACAAAAACGTGTCAGCAGAAAATTGGCCAATGAACAACTGAATACAAAAAATGGAACTAAACCTTGTAACAAACGTGCCTGTAAATTATGCCATCACATTTGTAATGATGATACAGCCACACATAACAAAACCTATAACATGAAAGGATCATATTCATGTACGTTGTCTAATGTGGTTTATATAATACATTGGAGAAACCGGCCAAAAAAATGCATTTAAGGATGAATTTACACAGGTATTCAATAAGAAAGCATAATGAAGACAGAAATTGTAGCCCAGTGGGACACCATTTTAGCCATAATGATAACTTCGTCCAAACCTAAAAGTCAAAATACTCAGGAAAATGTAAAAACATCCAAGAGAGAAAAGCATTTGAAATAACGATGATCACATTCTTCAACACTAAAAACACAGGACTTAATATAGACTTGGGTTTTCTAACACATTATCAGAATTTCATGTGATTTTTTTTTTTCTTCTTATACTATAACAGACTTGGAACTCTTAGTGAGGTGTTTGTCCAAAAGGAAAGATATCACTGTGGACTACAGTGCTCTGCTTTTTCATGTATATATTGGTGTATATAATATGTGTATATAGGTTTCCTTTGCTAGGTTGTGTTTATTCCCCATATATGTGTTTACCTGATGATGTCAGATGCTGTTTCCAATCTCTCTGCATCTGCTGTTATTCAAACAGAGTGTTCCATCTCATGTTGTATTGCTTGAGACTTGATAAAGGGAGGTTAAGCCTCTCGAAAACTCGTCATAAATAAGACGTTTGTCCAATACAAAAAGGTATCAAATTATATTGCAATGCATATATATATATATATATATATATATATATATATATATATATATTTTTTTTTTTTAATAATTACTAAATTACTGGACATTCATGGCTGCTTCTTCTCTTCAAAATATATAATATATATATATATATATATATATATATATATATATATATATATATATATATATATATATATATATATATATACACACACACATAAACAAAAAATGAACTTCTTAAAAAAGAATAATTCCAGAGTGTGGATTTCTGTACATGTACATGCAAATTTTACCTTTGAAACTTTTGATAGAGAAGGCTCAAAATTTCATATTTTTTCTCCAACTTTGATCGAACATTATCAACCTTGGTACTTAGAGAATCCACACCAACATCCATTTCTTTTAGAAAACGAAACCATTTACTGGCACTGTTAAGACAATAAAAAAAAGAAAAAAAAAATGTGAAGTTAAAAAAAAAAAGAAAACACACAAAAAAAAAATTGCATACCACAGAGACCCATAGATTTCTAAAGGATGTAGTGATAATTGGATTTAATAGGAATCCCTCAAGGTGGCGAGAGACTGCTTAAGTTTTCAGATTTTAACAATTTACTTTTTTTAGGGTTCCTTAATCAAAAATCAAATCAGCTCAGTGGATTACAGAGACTCAATCACATGTTACATGCAATAACTTCTCTCGAACGTTCTAATATTTCCGCTATGTAGCCATTCTAGTTATTCAAAAGTAACATATCCATGATTTCAGTGTCAGTTTATTACTTATTAAAAAAGTAGCTATATGAATTTATAGACATCTTTCAAGACACCCCCCTCTGACCCTACCTTTGAGCTCATCTGTCTTGGGAAGTAGGCGGGACATGGAATTCAACGCATTGCATCGCAGTGGGTACTTTTTGAACTTTTATTTTGGACTTAACTTGCATGTTGAATACTAAAGGGGCACTGCAATCATAAAAGCTGCTGTATAACATCAGATAGAGGCGGGAATACGATGTTGAAAAACCAACTAATTTTGCGATTACTGCTAAAATTAGCCAACTAAGTTATGAGCTTTTAAGTTAGCGGGTTTAGGATGGATATTCAAACTCACAATCTTCAGTTGTAGGACAGATGCATCATATCCCTGCATGATATACAATGAGTACAGCAATCAAAAAAGCTAAAAGAATACCTATTGTGACAGCCATGAACTGAATGTCATTATCTATGCAGATTCTTGTGGGAGTGCTTCAATGGATATTTAAGAAATAACTGAACAATGTTACCATCTAAGCAAATTCTTTGTCAATTTAAAACATTCCTATGTAACTTTCAAACCTCTTTGATAATACACAGCAGATTTTGGTGTCTTCCAGGTTTTGTTACAAATTTTTTTTTTTTTTTTTCATTTATCTGATTTTACACAGCTTTGTCTGTGGATTTATTATACTTAATTTTTTTTTATCTACTAATGTTTTGTTTATATATATTTTTTTTTTTCACTACACATTGGGACCTAGATTGGTTTATTCCGGTGTATGTGTGAAAGATAGGGGAGATTTGTTGATATAGACATGTGGGAAGAAACATACATCTTAAGGGCTTAACCACTTAAAAGGGATTGCATATACCTTGGCATTCCAACAAGGAACATTGCAATTTCCATATATATATATATATATATATATATATATATATATATATATATATATATATATATATATATATATATATATATATATATATATATATATATATATATATATATATATATATATATATATTTCATGTGTAGCCTCGTAGTGGTCGATTCCCCTGTAGATCCTAAATACACACTATACAACACTAGACCCCATTTCTCAGTATCGTGGGATATCTCCTATGCCGTCCAGCTTCTGGATTTGCATGATTCCTTCCATCTATAAGTGCCAAGTGGCTTCACGTGTGACAACTTACCTCTGTTTACGAGGCTACTAAGTGCGAGTGCAAATTTTTTCACTATTGTACATGTATATTTGTATAACATTTTTAGTGTGTACACATATCAGGCACACGCTTTTTATGTTTTTTGTTCGTGTTTGTAGCTTCACTTGAATACATTTTATTGATCTGTACTAGTAGGTGGTTGTTCGCTTCTTGTATTTCTGGGCTGGATCCCTACTGAGTGAAACCAGACTGATATAATACAGGATATTTCTCCCTGTGAAGGGCACAGGTTTTGGTCTTAATGGAAGCTCACGTCATCTAAAATATTGCAAACAGAGACTTACCAAACTAAGGGCTGGTCTCCTGGCATCAGCACTAATGCAGTGGTTATTTTCTCTGTTGATTACAGTATTACTGCTTTTGCCCAAATAACTATACTAAAAAGCCATAAGTGACTTGGTGAAGTGTCTGATTAGGAACTTAAAAACAGCAGCCAAACAATTAGGGGAAAATGCAATTAAAACAAAAAACATGATTAAAAAGGTAAAAAAGGACAGATCTCCATAAGTTGAATGAAAACCCAGGAAGAAATACACTGAGACTATGTAAAATACACAACAGAATATATAGAAAGAGTAATAATAGTTATAGTAGTATTTGAATATCTATTAAGGAATGGTGCTGGAGGTGGAGACTTGCATGTTTAAAAAAAACTGCAATATGTTGCATCATACCTTATATTTACAGCCTTTAAAAGCTCAGTGACAGTGAACGACATTTCATCACAATCCACAGAAGCAATAAACAGGCAGAGTCCCAAAGATTCCTTATGCTTTATTGTGTCCCTCTGTCAAATAAATAAGAAGTTAACCAGAGTAAATCAACCTCTGCAAATACAAATAAAAAACATAAATAATATTCATAATGATTAAATATACATGAATGACAATATTTAGAACTTTACACAGTCTCAAGACTGAAGCTTTTTCATGTATCTGTATATAGGAGAGCTTTTATTACAATTTGTAAACTCCTCACAAGGTCTGATAATATTTGTCAGGAACTGCTTTAGTAAACAGATAAAATGCAGTTTCTAACTAAATATTATGCCTTCAATAACTCCTGGCAGTGGTATATATCTAAATATGCTGTGTATCAGCATTATAATTCATATATGGAGAACTAACAGAGCATGTTTATTTTTTTTACAAAGAAAAGTTAAGTCTTTAAAAAGCACAATAAGGTTCTCCATTACAATACAAAATTAAATTAAATAAATAAAGATAAACCCCTTCTTCAGGAAAGAAAACTCTGTACCAATTATCAAATGAATAGTAAAAAAAAGTATTGCAGTATATAGTTTTTCCTTTTTTTATTGGATATAGATTTTATTTGGAGCGACAAGCTTTAGGAGATAAGCTACCTCTACTTTTCAGGTGTACTAATCACACATTAACAAGTGTCTATTCCAGTTAATAGAGAAAAAAAGGAAATGACAGACAGCATCAAAAAATAAAGGTATGTAAAGGGTATGCATAGGTCAGAGAGGAGAATCAGACCCATGCATGTAAACATTATGTACATGCGGCCGCAAACCAAAACAAATTAGCTAGACATATAATGGGGATTCAAATGACAACACATTCCCATGAAATTTTGGTAATGTGCTAAAAACCAAAATCTATATTAAGTTCTGGAGTGTTGGAATTCCCTCAAATAGTTTGACTTTCAGGTTTTGGTAAAACAAATTCCAGCTGGAGTACATCAACTGTTTTCATTGTTGTGTTTACTAGAATGTCTGTGCATATTTATCCAGAGGTGCAGCTAACAGCCTATTTTCCATTTAGTACATTACATTATGTAGGAGGGTATACATAATAACCCTTTGATGTTAGAGTTTGTATTGTTGTGTGTAGCAATATCTTTACAAATGGGCCGACGGTTTGGTTCTTTTTTCTCAGTTTATGAAAGGGCGGCCACTAGCGGTATACATTTATTTTTGTTTGTCCTATAGCAGGTGTTCATGGGATGTTCTCAAAGAAGAGTTTATTTTTTTGGATACAATATAAGATTTGTAACCTGCCTGAAAGATTCAATGGCTTTAGGGTGGAACATGTGGTGGAACATGCATCAATATCACCCTTATGCTGGAAGCTGGTATAATGGGATTCCATTTCCAAGTAATGTGTTGGCGAGTACGTTTTTAAATCAGACTGAGTTTGCTTAGAAAGTAGTATCCGTAGTATCTAGTGGTTGATGTTTGTAACCGGTGGTTAAAGTATCTTTTTGTCATACTAGATAAATGTTCAGTCAGTGTCCATATTTGTAATGATGAGTCTCTATGGATTCCCAGGTTTATAGATTTTTTAGCAGCATGCAGAAAGTCCCCTTGAAGGATAGGTGGTTATAAGCTGCTCCAATTCTTGTTGTACATTCTTGGGGAACATCAAGTTCCGAGCTGGATGGTGTATTTCTGTATATTTTGCATGCATTGAGGTTTCGTTTTTTTTTTATCCCAATTATACATTAGTTATTTATGTGTTGTATTATGGTTACATTTATATAATGTTTACAAGCACAGATTTGTTGCTCTCATCACATACCTTCATTTTATGATGCCTGCTAAGCCTCACCTGTCCCAATAAGTTCGTTTTTGTCTTTAACCTCCTTCACTTGTGAATATACATCACTTGCTCACAATCTGTTTTGTTTCTGACTTTTACTCACTACTCTCATCACAATTAAAAAAAATACAATAATCTTATGATTCATTATAAGAGTACTTTACTAGAAAATGTTATTTTAGCAAAATTTATAAACTAAGTTTTTCTAGATTCACGGCTACTCCGATCTTCAGATTGTACCAAAATACAAATCTACTGGTCCAAATTCTGTGTACAGATGTTATGTTGAATACTTTATACTATGTATAGTATACTTCGTTTTAGGGAAACAGTAAGTTGGAAAAAATATTCAAAGTATAAAAATAGTCTTTATATGGATTTGCCTAGACAAGGCCATATAAAAAGGCGAGACACCATTACAAAGCACTAGAAGAGAAGCTTCATATAATGCAACACGAAATAGCATGTCCCAAATGAGCAATTCTGTAACACAAAATGTATTATGATCATTATATTTGATTTAAGATCTCTCTGATACAATAAACACAAAGATAACATTTGAAGACAGTGTAAAGTATAATTATGCATATTAATATCTTTCAATGACAAGCTGGGTCATATTTAAAAAATATATATACAGACCTCGAAAGTAGAACAATGTCTGAAAACAAAAATGTAATTAAAAACTTACCAACACGCAGTCTGAGGAGAAATGTTTCTCATATTTTTGCCACGCTCTCTCTCTCACACGGTCTGAAATCTTTAAAGTCTCACATAACGTCTGAAAGTGTGGGTCTCCAAACTCTGGCCTGAGAACAGATAGGTGTATCATAAACTAGAATATAATATGAATTTTACAACTGAATAAAGCAGATTTTTTGGTCTCATTAATAAAAAGGAAAATTGCCTTCGGTTCTGCATTTTCTTAAAATATAGGGATCTAAACATTAAATAGTACAGCTCTATACAAAACATAACTGTTTATTTAATGATTTTTCTTTCTATCTATACTAGGAAAGGGGTACAAAAGAGATGTAGGAGAGAGGAAGGTACCAAATAAAAAAAAAAAAAAGAAAAGAATATCAAACATAATATTTTAAATTACAGGACTGCTTAAGCTTTGTATATGATCCAAAAATGCTTATGGGCCTTAGGTTGTGTGGGTAGGATTTAGGACCATTGTTCTCCTCTCAAGGTAGGAGTACGTCTGGTCTAGATCAGAAGATCCCAACTTGATATGAAGGGGGAAAAAAAGGCATTTGGCGCTACAATGTGTGTTATTTTCTTCTCAATCTGGGTGGTGGCTTCTAAATAGGTGGGAGGACCGCTGAACTAAATCAGGCCAGGGAGAACACTGCCCTGTACATATTACCAATTAACTTTTCTTGATGATGATTTGTACCATAATCTTTCCTATAACACTAATAAAACTTAAAGGACAACATGAGTTCAAGATGAAGTGCACGTCCATGAAGAATAGTATGCAAAATCTTACAACATTAACTATCATGTAAGGTATGAACATAAATTATATAATTTAGTAAAAAGTATCACACACACTTTTAGACATCAAGATTTATTTCTCTCTAAAATCAAAAAATAGCTTTATTACTTTAACCTGGCTACTTATACTTCTAGACTTAAAAATTCAAATACATATATATTCCGAGAGGTGTGTCTAATTGCAAGCTGCTTTCTACCAAGTATGTGCTTGGATGGTGGATATTTTAATTGCTACAAAATGAAGTCAACAAATCAGCCTGCCTGCCTCCTTATCAAGAACAGAGAATACAACTTGTTGTCTAGTCATTCATACTGATACGACTCTCCTTGACCCTATTTACCACAGCTCTCCAGGCACATTGGTCAGTCACTGCCCCTCTACGCTACCCTTAATCTCAAGTTTTATTGCTTCCACAATTCATATATCCATTTCCATCTCTACTATCCCCTTCTTTCCCAGAATCAGTATCTTCAGCCTCATGATCAAACATTCCTGTAAACAGTTCAGCTTTATTTTATCTGTAGTATGGATTTATTAGATCTTCTTGCAGTCCAAGGGACTCTAAGCAGTTTTCTCCAACACCACAATTCAAAAAGGTCAGCCTTCTTTATGGTCCAGCTCTCATATATGTATGTTACTACTGGGAATACAATAGTTCTAACTTTGCTGAAAATGTAATGCATTTGCTTTTTTATAACTTGCCCAGACTTGCCAGAAGCAAAACATCTGAATAATATGCAGAGATCTTGGAGCCCAGGAAAATAAAATCTGTCACTGCTTCCACTTCTTCCCATCTATTTTACAAGAACTGAGATTGCGGTTTGCAATGATCATCTTTTTAACGTTGATCAGCAGGCCAGCTTATGTATGCTATTCTTTCACTCATCAATAAGTCTTAGTTTCTCCTCACTTTCAGCCATCAGAGTAGTATCATCCACATATCTAAGCTTGTTAACATTTCTCCCAGCAAAATGGATTCCTGCTTTGGATTTATCCAGCCCAGTTTCACTCATGATTTAAGTTGAATAAATATGGTTACAACGTACAACCACGTAGCACTTCTTTCCCAATCTTGAACCATTCTGTTCCAGGTTAAGTCCTTGGTCCACATACAATTCCTCAGGAGGCAGATCAGATGATCTGGTACTCCCATCTTTTTAAGAACTTGGCACATTTAGTTGTGATCCACACAGTCAGAGGCTTCAGAATAGTCTATGAAGCAGAGGTTAAGATTTTTCTGGAACTCTCTTGCTTTCTCGATTATCCAGTAGACGTTGGCAATTCCTCTGCGAAACCCAGCTTAAACCTCTAGTAGTTTTCAGTCCATATATTTTTGAAGCCGAGCTTGCAGAATCTTAAGCATTACCTTACTAGCATGTGAAGTGGGTGCATTGTTTGAAATGTGAGCACTTTGACCTTTTCCAATCCACTGGCCACTGCTCATTTTTCCAAATTTGTTCACAGCATCTTCTTGTTGGATCATGAACAGGTCAACTGGGATTCCATCAACTCCTGCAGCTTTATTAATAGAAAGACTTCCTAGGGACCATCTCACTTTATACTCCAGGATGTCTGGCACCAGCTCACTGGACAAACTATTGAGGATATCAATGCTGTTAAGGCTAGGTATTCATGCCACCTCTTTATCTGATCTGCTTCTGTTAAGTGCCTACCATTTTTAATCTTATTGTGCCCACTTTGTCATGAAAGGGTGCTTTTGAGATGCCTTTTCTTGAAGAGACCTCTTGACTTACCCATTCTGTTATCTTCCTTGATCTCTTTACATCACTCATTGTAGAATATCTCCTTGCCTCTTCTTGCTATCCTCTAAAATTCAACTGAATAAATATTTTCCTATCTCCACTACCTTTGGCTTTACTTCTTTCAAGGACAACTTTCAAAGCCACATTAGACAGACAGTTTGCCTTCTTAGTGGTCTTTCTTTTCGGTATATTCTTTGTTGTAGTTTTCTATACAATGTCACAAATTTCTGTCCAAAGTTCTACAGGCAGACTAATAGGTCTCATCACTTCAACATATTCTTTTCTCTCCACTGCATATTCACAGGGGATATTATTTATCTTGCATTTGCTTAATCTGATGATTGGAAGATACAAACATGGAATCCTTCATAAGCGATGTCTGCTAAAATAAAGATTTACTTAAAAATTATTTTATGCACATGGCCTACTGATGCTAATGTTATTAGTTATATACTTCAACATAAGGTTTCTCCCAAACTTTAGCAGTCCTTTAAACCAGTTATCATCATTATTTTCTCTAAAATACTAAGCCATTTTTTAAATGTACACACTGCAACAATCTCAAAATATATATATATATATATATTTTTTTTTTTTTTTAAGTTTCACAAAAATGATATGCAGGGTGAAAAAATGAACTATATGTAAAGTATCTTTGTTTCCTTGTGTAATTGTCAGTGCACATAAATCACCATCAGATCCCTAGCATGTTCTCACCACCCACACACAGCCTTATTTCCTGTGACATGATCAGCCAGGTGTCATGACATGCTGACAGACCACTGTCAAAGAAATGTCAGAAATAGTAAGTGCAGCTACAGATTATTAGCACCTGTCTGTATGTTTGTTACACAAAAACAAGTTAATTTGTTGCGTTAGGGAGTAATCCAAAAAATATACAAAAGGCAGATGGAGCTCATCTGTGTACATTATCCAATTAAAAAAGAGCAGGTTCTACACATCACAGTATACACATGTTTTTGTTTTGCCTGAAAACAAATTGGTTGTTTAATCCAAGAGTAGACTATTTGCAACAATATTCAAAGGTACTTAATAAAAATATATATATATATATATATTTTGCATCTATTAGGGCACAGTATTAGCAGAATGATAAAGTTCTATGGAAGAGATATGCAACCATTTTAATTAAAATACACAATTAAGCCAAACCACGGAGCAAAAACTTAATACTGAAGATCTAAGAAAGATTATATATCTCAAAACATAGCTTACTAAATAACCCTTAACACAGTTTATACGTTCAAAAGATTTTTAAAGTTTTTTTGATTCAAGACAAATAACAAACTAGCTGAAAATGATTAATGGGTTAGTTTGTGGATGTTGCACTGTTATTAGGGACTAGGACTCTAGTGTCACCTCTTGCGCTCAATATCCATGCAACTAGAAATAACAAAGAAACAAATGTTGTTCTGTACTGAAACAGTTGGCTTTAGATCCATGGGTTGTAAACCCCAGCTATAAAGAGGAATACCGGTATTTAATTTCCCCGAGATTAAAACTAGAAATGAGATTTGTGGAGAGACCTGCAGATCCACATGTGGAGGCCCATGGAGATGTCAGTGAGGACCAGTTATCTCATCAGTTCAGAAAGGAAATGTTATAGTAAGAGAAGAGCATTAGACCAGTGGGAAGACTCATGTCACCGATTGTTTTAGGGAATGGAATAAGTAGGTTGTTTTTCAACAAACCAGTTGTGATTATAATGTCTAAGGACTGGAACCTTTCCTGTTTTATGCTAGCACGCATGCACAGCACGGGAAGCCTCCTATTGCCGGTTGCTCATTCGTCCTAACCCCCTAATCCTAACCTTAAGACCCTGACCCCCTACACCCCTTGCCGGCTCTAACCCTAACCCGCTACACCACTTCCTGGCCCTAACCCCCAAATCCTAACCCCCTACACCCCTTGGCACCCCTAACCCCCTAACTTTAAGCCCCTACACCCCTTGGCGGCCCTAAGCCCCTAACTTTAAGCCCCTACACCCCTTGGCGGCCCTAACGCACTAACTTTAAGCCCATACACACCTTGGCAGCCCTAACCCTAAGCCCCATACACCCCTTCCCAACCCTAACCCTGTAAACCTAACCCGAAAACCACTAAGCACTTACCAGCCCCAAGGAGCCAGGGCAGTGCAGCATGCGTGCGTGCACATAACAGATGCACATGTACTAGAATAAAACAGGAAAGCACCCAGGGGTGTTTTTATTCTCAAAAGCACCTGCTAGCAAACTCACGAGATTTATCAAACTTTAGGACAAGCTTAAAAATGTTTTTTTCTCCTCCATCAGATGAACTCATAATCCAGGAAATTTACATATCCCTTTTTAAGTTTTTCAGTCTATGAATACAGTAACCTCTTAAATTGATGGAGAAGTAAAGTCACTTTCCATAATTTAAACTACTATAATCTATCAAAAGTGGCATAAACAGACCTAACATTATGTGTAAAGTTAACGGATGCTATTTTGTCCAGGGAGCAGAAAATTACTGGGTATAAAGAGACATAGTTTGCGTACCTATACTACTGTATCGCTACCTTGTTGTGGTGAAGGGGCTTGTGTACCTGTGAGCTATATCATGTAGGGTCACCAAAGAGAGGAAAGGCCATAGCAGAGAGGTCAAATAGATCCACTGGAGAAGGAACTGGCAAACCACTGCCACGAAAACCTTATGGCTAAGCACAACCAGACACAAGAAGTGTCTGGGGTGCTGTAGTCCATAGGGTCACGGAGAGTCGTTCATAACTGAATGATTAAACAAAATACAATTAGTATCATATAGGTGTATGGATGCTTTTCCTTCCGGCTCCTATAGGAGCCTTTTATATTTCTATCCATACCTGATAAAATCTGCCAGCCTAGACATAATGCCAGTTATTTGTACCCCTCTGTAGCACTCACCTGCTGGGGCTCTGGGGCTCCTCCTGGGAGCGGGGCTGAGCTCTCCTCGGGCTCCTGGGCATGGTGATAACAATGATGAAGATTTACAGCACAGATTACAACTGCCGCCGTTGCGCGAGGGAGGGCGCGAGCCCAGGTGACGTCACCGAGCAGTTCGGGGGTGCAGGAGCGAGCCGTGCGCGCTCCCGTGAGCCTTGTCCACTTATTCCCTAACCACAGCTTGTGTAGTGCTGAGAGATTTATACAATATAAGTGTTAATACATTACTAGCCCGAAGCTTCTCAAACAGGCCCCGGCTTCTAACGGCACCGCCGGCTTCCCTGATACAAGATTTACAGTCTAACCGCGGGAAAATGAATTAAAAAAAAACCACTTCCGCCAAGGTTGCTAGGCAAAAGCATAGCCGCAGGGGGAAATGGGCGGAAGTAAGAGAAAAAAACTGTCTGTACGGACAGAGAGGGACGATGCCGCCATCTTTGTTTTGGGTATCATAACTGTTTTTTTCTAGATATCGCTAAATTTAGCTAGTATGCAGTGCAGAATACCATTATCCTTGGTGCCTGTACAGCTTCCAGAGATTCCCTGATAATGCTTCATTTGTGATCATGTAGCCATCTAATGTGTATTACAGATTAACTGCCAGTAATTCTTACATCTACATTGATTTTAGTTATTTGAGGTTTAATCACGGGAAATTACTGCTTAAGAAATGTGAATGATTATGTGTATCTGTTTCTTTATAAAACTTCTTATTTGAAAAAAGACAGTAGCACCTCTTGGAAGATTGTCACTCTAAATAAAGAATGCATAGAAAAGTGTCAATGTATACTGGAGGGTGCTTTTATATATATATATATATATATATATATATATATATATATATATATATATATATATATATATATATATATACTGTGTATGTGTATATATATATATATATATATATATATAATATATCACATATTATAATTATCAAACTGCGATTCACGCTTGTGAAAATCGCAGTTTGACTACGATCCAATTGCAAAGGCAATGGGATCCCACGCATGCTCATTACGCGGCATCAGCTGCACATGCGCAGAGCGCTGCTCGAGCTGTGCATTGCGCGGTGAATAAGGAGAGGGAGGAGACATAGAGGGGGGAAGAGACATAGAGGGGGGAAGAGACATAGAGAGAGAGAGGGGTGAAGAGACATAGAGGGAGGGAGGAGAGACACAGAGGTAGAGGGGGGTAGAGAGACACAGGGAAGGGGGAAAGAGACGCATGGGAGGGAGAGGGGAGAAGTGCATCAGCTGTACATGCGCAGAGTGCGGCTTGAGCTGCGCATGCGTGGCGCATAAGGAGAGGGAGGAGACATAGAGGGGGGGAAGAGACATAGAGAGAGGGGTGAAGACACATAGAGGGAGGGGGGAAAAGACAAAGAGGGAGAGTGGGGGGAGAGACAAAGGGAGAGGGGAGAAAGAGACGCATGGGAGGGAGAGGGGGGAAAGAGACACGGGAGAGAGGGAGAAAGTGCACATGCGCATAGAGCGGCGCAAGCCACGCATGCACAGAGCGAGGCGCAAGCAGCTCATGCGCAGAAAGCGGCACGAGCCGCACATTGCTCATGCGCGGCGCATAAGGAGAAGAAAGAGACATAGAGGGAGAGGGGGGGAAGAGACACTGGGGAGGGGGTAAGAGACACGGGGGAGAGGGGGAAAAGGGGGAGAGGGGGGAAGAGACAAAGGGGGGGGAGAGGGGGGAAAGACACACAGGGGAGGTGGAAAGAGACACGGGAGGGAGAGGAGGGGAAGAGACACAGGGGAGGGAGAGGAGGGGGGAAAGAGACACCGGGGAGGGATAGGAGGGGGGAAGAGACACAGGGGAGTGAGAGGAAGGGGAAGAGACACAGGGGAGGGAGAGGAGGGGGGAAGACACAGGGGAGGGAGAGGAGGGGGAAGAGACATAGGAGAGGGAGAGGAGGGGGGAAGATACACAGGGGAGGGAAATGGGGGGGAGAGACACGAGGAAGGTGGGAACAGACACGGGAAGGGGGGAAAGTGACACAGGGCAGGGGGAACAGACACAGGGGAGGGAGAGGGGGGAAAGAGACACATGGGAGGGAGAGGGGGGAAAGAGACCCAGGAGGGAAAGAGACACAGGGCAGGGGGGAACAGACACAGGGGAGGGAGAGGGGGTAAGAAACACATGGGAAGGAGAGGGGGAAAGAGACACAGGAGGGAAAGAGACACAGGGCAGGGGTTAGAGACACGGGAGCGAGAGAAAGGTAAAAATACAGGGGGGAGGGAGAGGAGGGGGAAAAGAGACACACAAGGGAGAGGAGGGGGAAATGAGACACAAGGGAGGAAGTAGACAGGGGGAGAGACTCGCTCATAGCGAGGACAGTAAAGTAGACGGTGGGAGAGGCGAGCCGTTACTTCGTAGCACTTGGAAAAAAAATACGAGGTGAAAAAAAATTACGACATAAGTGGCGGGAACAAAAACACTAAAAAAAACACGAAATACACACTAAAAAATAAAATAAAGGTCACTTACAGCATGGGGCACCAGGCAGGACGTCTGGAAGTGAGTTGGAACTGCAATTTACAGCGATTTTGCCGAGTTACAAAGATCGAAAATCGGCTAAGCGAGAAAAAAATGGCCGCCGAAAAAAATGAAAACGAGGCTATACCACTACGAACTGCGTAAAACACAGCCACAGACGTATGTGTTTGACAACAACGAGATAAAGGATACGGATTAACCGCGCAATGAGTAAAAAGACAGTAGTGAGTACATTTTACGAAACTCAATTACAGATTTACGCATTAACACAGATTTTACGACTTTGTCTCGCGCAACATCGGATTTAACGCCTAAACCAACGCATTGGATGAAATATAAGTTGCAAGCTTCGCGCAGCGAGGCGAGCCGTTAAACCGTAGTACTTTGGCAATGAGCTACGCAGAAAAAATGCCGGACGAAAAAAACGAAAAGCAGGCTACAGCACTATAACCACGGAAAACACGTACCGATAATCCGGTAAGACGCAGAAGTACACAGCTATGTTAACGGTTTCGGCTCGCGCACGCACACTATTACACTGCACACGTTCATCACGCTTACACAGCACCTCCACACCACTAATGCTGCTGCAACATCAACTCAGATTGCCAGCTCTTCAACACAATGCATAAAAATATGTAAATTCATTTATTAATTTGAATTCTATATTTCAGTAGGACACAAAAAAAAACATTAGCTACCTTACAGTTCCATGTGTATATTAATAAATAAACAACTTTTAAAACATACACATCTGATTGCCGTCATTTTTTGACGGGCAATACGCTAATATATATATATATATATATATATATATATATATATATATATATATATTGTGAACATTTGCCCCCTAGAGGATGGTGCCAAGTAAAGTAGTGTAAAGAGTTCTTGACAGGGGTGACAGAGTTAAACTCCTGAAGAACTCCTAATTGGTTCAGGTGCACCTTCACTTTAAAGCCTGGAAAGCAGACATGGGGAGGGCTGCTGACTAGGCTCTGGCCCAGGTTGTGTGCGGCTGCTAAGCAGCCAGTGCAAGCCACAGAGAGGAGCTTGCTATCTGGTCCTGTGTGGATCTACATTCTGAACTTTGAAAGCAAACCTGAAGGAGATCACCTTGTTTACTGGGGCTGTGTGTTTTGGACAACAGAAAGGAGTGTGTGCTGTTTGCAGTCTCTGGACGAACAGAGCTGACAGAAAGTGCAACTACAGACTCAGGAGGTGAAACTACAAAGGCACCAAGTAAGAGAAGTGAATATTGAGGATTCCCAGGCAAAATTGCCAACGAAAACAAGTTCTAGGCGAGTGTGGAGCTGCCAGAGGCACTGAATGAAGGTACCAGACTTATTATACCCCAGGGAAGAGGCTGAGTGTTTGACCTGTTAATATTGCAATATCAAAGGGTCCCTGGGGTGAAGCATATGGGAGAGACGGGTGGGCACTATGCTTCATCCGCTGTTACTTATTTAAAGATGTGGAATTCTTCTGCTAAAACAGAGACTGTTTGTATCATGGTCACAAGGTGGCACTATACCACACCTCTGCTGGAAGTAGCACGACTGGATTCATTGTTTTCTTTGTGAATCATATTTCTCTGGAGGAGAGACGCTTCCCAGGTGTAGTCAGGGTGTTCCTGAATGTTTAGTCAGAACGTTTATGTAGGTTTTTGTTTTTTTCTTAAAGTTTATTACTACTTTTGGACCCTTGTTTATGAGCCTTAAAATAAACAAGTCTCCTGCATCATAAATCTGTGTGTTGCGGAACCTTTTGTTATAAAAATCCTTGTGGTAAACGGCTATCTCTATCATACTGTACTGGCTCATATGGTAATACCACTGTAATAATAAGTTAAAGAAACTATTGTGACCTTTGCTGCAGTTCCCAGACTGTCTGAATAGTGTAAAGAACAGTGTCCCTTCCTCTGCCAATGCGTTACTTGTATGTAGAGAGAGGATCTGCAACAGAAAAGCATAAGTAAGTTTTTATACAGTATAATGTTTTTTTTGGTTTTTTTTTAAAGAAAATATTGGTAGAAATAGGTATTCTGTGTGGCTATTTATACTGTATGTTTAGTTATTCCTGGGTTAATATTTATTTAAATTACAATAATAGGAGACCCTGACTGTACATTTATATCTTGTTATTCTTATTCTAGGTGACCCTTGCTGAATCTGTGCACATTTGTTTAATAATAGTTCCTGGTTAAATATGTGTTTTTATATTATAACTAGCGACTTGCCCGTCAAAAATTACGGCAATAAAATTTGAAGCCTGGCAATGCTGTTTGCCACACAATATGACAATTCTACCCTTTCTGAGCACCTTTGGCGCTCATTGCGAGCCTCTCCTCCCATCTACTTCACAGCGTATGACAGGCCTCAGCAACTTGCCATGTGTCTCTTTCCACCATCTCCTCCTTGTCCCTTCTCTGTCTCTGCTGAATCTTTGAGTGGCACACACTGACTGCTGTTGGTTTTATTTACAAAGTTCTGTGTGCTTGGCATTGTTGGTGTAAGTGTTACTGTCTTCTGCATCGTGTATTTTCTAAGTTCTGCATGCTTGTCCTTAGGAGCCTTGTTTTTCATCTTGTTTCAGAATTTTTACTTTTTTTTTTTTTTTTCACTTTTGATCGTTTAAAAGACATAAAATGCCTCAAATTAACTTAAGGCTCCCTGGCTCTCCCCTTGTGCTGTGTGTAAGTGAATTTGAGGCATATTTGTGTATTTTTGCTGTATTTTCCAGTTCGGTGGTTAAAGTCGTATTTTTGCGAGCTCGTGCCTCAACAGCTCGCCTCGCTCTGCGAGGCTTGCAGTTGAAGCCCTACGGGCCACAACCGTCTTGCTTTGCAAGGCTTGCAAGCGTGACAACAACTTGCAGTTTGACAACTATTATATGTGATTATAGTTGATCCTGAGTGAATATATTATCATTTTAGGGAGCCCTGGCTGAATATATATTTAGAAAATAATATTAGGACACCCTGGAGTTATGATTATAGGTGGCCCTGATTAAATATGTATGTTTATAATTATAGGTGAACATGGCTGAATATGTATAAATTCATATGATTATAGGTGAACCTACCTGAATATACATTAATATAATAATTGACAATTGAGGTTGAATATTTATATTATAATGGTCCCTGGCTCATGGCCATATATGTCTATAGGAGACCTTGGCTGAAAATGTGTTTGTATGACTAAATATGTATATACTGTATTACTATGATTACAGGTGACCCTCTCTGATATATTTTATATAACCTGGCTGAATATGTGTACATATATAGTATTAGATGGGACCTAAATATGTACATATTTGATTGCACAGGACCATGGCTGAATATGTATATATTTATTTCAATGTAGGGGCCCCTAACTGATTATGTATGTTTGTATTGCAATTATAGTGGGTCCTTGGTGAATACTAATATAATATTAAGAGGCCCTGATCTAATATGTTTAGATTGTATAAGCAGAAGTGATACTGACTGAATATAATTACATTTATAAGTGGCGGCTGGTGAAATGTTAAACTGGGAGGACGGTAGACTTTATAATTTTATCGATCTCGCATCAAAATTTATACATCTTTTTTTTTTTAATTTTTTTAAATTAAAAATAGATGTCTAACTTTTTTTTTTCTGATGAATGAATTATGCTCTTAGACTTTTTTCAAACCGTTTCTGTTTACATTGTGCAGTGGCCCTTTTAACTCTCATTATTACTTAGTTTTTATGTGTGATCATGATCTGTGTTTGTATAACGTGCTTACTGCCCTCCCAAAGAAAAATATAAATATCGCCCACTATCAAATATGTTTAATAAAACAGCAATAGCTCACTGTGTGTGAGTAGCCATTTTGTAAAAATGGCTGTTATGGGGAAATGTCTGATTTGCTCACACAGCAAGAGCCATGTACATGCACAGAAAAGGAAAAAAAAATTGTAAGTGGGGGTTGTCTATAACCCGTGGACCTCCTGTATTAACACATGTTAAGCTAACCTTTACTTTGCATAAAATGCTGCAAAATAAACCAATCTAAAGATTGTGTTTTTGTTTTTTTTTTGATACTCCTACAAATTAGTTACCTTGCATTTTATACTCTAATAGAAATAAAGGTTAAAATCAGTCTAAGGAGATGTGTATGAGTTTGAACCTACAACATGGATCCTACATATTGTCTGGTATGCCTTGGAGTACCTACTCTCAGGACAAAGTAGGTACCCTTTTGGAAATCTGAAGTGTTTTCCCCCTTGCCCTCCCCATTTACATTCCTGTTTAGTCGTATTCTACTCTCCGTGACCCTATGGACTGCAGCATACCAGACACAAATATGATTCTGGTTGTGCTAATCCATAAGGGTATTTTGGTAAAGATACTGTAGTGGGTTGCCAGTTCCTTCTCCAGCGGGCCACAATTTGTCTGACCTCTCTGCTATGAACTACCATTCTTGGGCGACCCTGCATGGTATAGCTCAGCTTCATAGAGGTACACAAACCCCTTTTACCATAACAAGGTAGCGATCCAGAAAGGGCACATACATTCTTTTATATATAAAAAGTTGGTATTGTTTGTGCCTCATTGTCTTAGTAATGCTGTAGGAAAACAGGTCTAAATACCTGCTTGGAATGTGTAAGTATATGATTGTAGATTTCCTTACTTAAAGTAAATAATATCATGGACACAGTAGACCACAATCCGAACATAAATTATACCGGCCATAAGTCCATTAATAGCAATATAGATATAAAGTAGGCTGCTGGAATGGGCAGCTTTCTTTTCGCTCACCCTAGATGAAGCTAACTGGTATCATTCATGCTCCACAAGCACTCTGCTACAAGATATGCCAACCAGCATGTATCATAGACAAAATAACCATGATAATATATATATTATAAGATGCACAAAGACAAGATATCTATGTAAGTGGCATCGCTCAGTCATGTCTGACTCTCCGTGACCCCATGGACAACACACCATGCTAATCCACTTGGTTTTCATGGCAGAAATACTGCACTGGGTTGTCAGTTACTTCTCCAGTGAGTACAACTCCTTGAATTTCTAGGTGGTCTCCCATCCAAGTACTTGCCAGTGTGACCACTCGGTTCCCTGGCTGGATTCAAACACAGGATGCTGTGGTGAAAGCACCTGCATCCTAACCACTTGAATGGAAATTGCTACAAATCCATGTCCAGGTAAATTGAAGCAACTCTCACAAATCTTTACAATGCCATACACTCTGCAATTACCCTTATACAATTACAATTAATACACTGTGAGAGTCCTATTAAAAATAGGAAAAGACTATGAAAACCCAGCCTCATACAGACCTATAGCATCATTACTACAACATCCTAACAAAAATCAGAGAATAGCAGCTAAGGAAAATTCTACATGAGATGATAGAACAACAACAAACAGTCTTTGTGAGAGGAAGGTTGTCAGTAGTAAACCTCAGAAAGCCACAAAAAGCTGTTGCTTGGGACTCCAGCCGGGAAAGTAAGGCTCAAGATATTTGGTATTAGAAGACCTTTAACAGATCCACTAATAGGTTACACATAGGTTCCCAAGCTTCTTTTATAACATCCAGACTCAATTTTTACATGGAGGAACTAAACAGAGGTGCCCCTATCGCCACTTCTTTTACAACAAAGACTTCAAAACCCTAGCTCTAAAAATCAAAGCAATATCTCCTGGAATAAATGTGGGAAATACTACGTTTAAACTAATCTCATATGCAGATTACTTGCTGATGTTCATGTCTTACCTAATATCAGAAATTGGGTAAACCCTTACACTACCCCAGTATAGTCCTAGGTACAGACATGGTACCATTGCTACCTGGATTAGTTAAGAGCATTCAAGCATGTATAATAAGAGAAAAGAGATAATGTCAAAGCAAAATAAAATAAAACTCCACTTTTAATTTAAATATTTATTAAAATAATTAGCACCTTATTAATAACATAAAATGTTCCTACTAGATGATGCAGGTGAATGGAGCATATGAAAATGCAACAAATCTATAATTAGTTAATCACATATGTTACTTCTGTAAAGAGTCCTCATCCCACAGTCTTTAGTACCAATTTGTCCAGTATCACTGTATACCCTCACTTAAATTAATTAATAAGAGCTGTATAATTGTGTCTCACGTGTCTCACGGATTGGTCATCCTAAGCACGCCTGCATTCCACACTTAGAATTTTTTTTGATTCTTTACTACCCTCTCTCCGTAAGTCATCTATGGTGCTAGAGACATGCTTCTTGAGGATGTATTGGGAGAGGAGCAGGGCTTCCTGTACATAAGGTACATCACTGGCAGTGCCGACTCTCATCTATGATTAAGTGGAAATGTAAAACCCATCAGAGACAGACAATCATGGTTGTAGGGAGCTGTTTTTACAAATTTCACA
Organism: Discoglossus pictus; assembly: GCA_027410445.1. NCBI lineage: Eukaryota > Metazoa > Chordata > Amphibia > Anura > Alytidae > Discoglossus > Discoglossus pictus. The sequence continues at coordinate 368,418,056 of CM050164.1, read as the reverse complement.
ATTTGTATTAGGATTTTTGAAATATGCCAGTTATAAACTGCTGGAAAACTATTTACCTCAAGAGATACTATGCAGGGCAACCCCTCACCAATATGCACAAATATATAAGCTATATATGAGATTGTGGTTCTGAGTACAGTGATATTAATTCGCCGTAACAAATGGGTTTAGATAACATACTATATTGATACTGACCATAAGTGATGTTATACAGTGTTACTGGGTGAATTGGTACTAAGGATTGTGGGAACAGGATTCTTTGAAGCAGTTTATTTATCCTATGTTCTTAACTTGAGAGAAGGGAAAATGTGATTTGTTGCATTTTCAAATGCTCTATTCACCTTCACCAACTAAAAGGAAGATTTAATATTTTTCATACAGTGCTAATTATTTTAATACATATTTAAAGTTTTATTTTTTATTTGTTTTTGATTTTACTTCCCTAGGGCCTCATTCTATTAACGGCCGTAGGAGATGCGGGGCCGCAAGGACCGGCCGCAAGCTATTCGGCTATTCTATTCCCTTCCTGCCGGAGGAAAGCCTTTGATCTAAAACGGCCGCAAGAGTTTCGGCCGCAAGAAAATCCCGGTTGCTATTCTATTGCTCCGGGAAGCCTCTCTGCAAGGCTAAAACCGAGCCGCAGCTTACTTGCAGGAGAAAGGTCCCGCTAGCACTAATTAAGCACATTATAAAGCCAAAATAAAGCCATCCTGCACTCTGAGGAGACAATAAAGTGATTGTAGGTGTTAGCAAAAATAGCACAACATTCCCCTACACTCAAATCCGTAAAAAAAATATTTTTTTATTTATTTCAAAAATCCATGTAAAAAGTCCCTCAGACCCGCCCACGCTGCGGCCGGAAAATAAACAGTTAATGTAAACTCGGATTTGGGCTGATGTGCAAGCTTGAGAGGGGGTTGATATTAATCCTCATGTCCCCCAATATGATCCCTAGCATTTACAGAGCTGTACAGTGCCGTCTTGAATTTATTTTTGCGTTTTAAGTTTTCTGAGCTTACGGCCGGTTGCAAGATATACGGCCGTCCGTAACGGGAGATCCTTGCGGGGCCGTATAATTGAATTGCAAGATAACGGAACCCCCGCAAGGAATCACAGCCTTGCGGCCGTTTTACGGCCGATAATAGAATGAGGGCCCCAGTCTATAAGTACTACACATTAAGGATTATCTCTCTTCTCTAATATATATCCTTCATATTTTACGCAAAAAAATGCCTGCAGAGGTTTTATTCAATAATTTTCTATACAATTGGAGCTCCAGCCGGCACTTTTAACCTCCCAACGGAACTTATGTGTTTGGGTAACAATGGGTGCAAAACCTTTAAAACACCATCCCAAAAAGCCACAAAATTTGTTAGTTACATGGGGATAAAAATAACAAAAGACCTCACTAAGGTGTGTGATAGCAACTTCAAACAATCTTTTCTGACCCTGTAAAAAAATCAGAGTATATCAGGAAGGGCAACACTGATCAAAATGGTTATTTTTCCAAAGCTAGCATATATAATATATAATTGAGGCCAATTGTTTTTGGTATACCCATCTGTGCCTGGGGCTTTATCATTTTAAGCTCTTTATAGCTTCTCCTACCTCTTAAGGTCTTTAAGCTTTTTATAGCTTGACCATGGGTGTAGGCACTTGGGGGGGTTGGGGGGACAAATTCCCCCGCAGACTTTTCTATGTTTGTATGTATATATAAATGTTATTTTACGGCCTGCGTATACAATGAGTTGTATCCCACCCAGAATTATTTTGGCTCCTACACCTCTGAGCTTGACCTATCTCTTCTAGACTAGTCATCGGCCTGGTCTGTGCATTTTGGTTATTTAAGTGATTTTAAAAACTTAGAAATGTTTTGTTTTTTAGCTGCTTGTGCTTTATTATTGTTATTAGTTTTGATAAAATGTTTGACATTCTGTGAGGATCTGTTGCGACATGCAGAGCACATTACCCCTTTTTTTCTTTAATGCATTACATACAGTAAATGTTGTTATTTTCATTAATGTTCCAGTTACCAGACTGTCTTGGTGACTAAATATTAGTTAATGAAGCCACAATAAAGGCAGAATCTGACCATTCTATATTAGGAATGTAAGGATTCAAAACTGGCGGTATTTATTAGTGGTCTATCATGATACTATTATGTGCATGAGAATATAAATGATAATACCTCTCTGTATTATGTTGGCATCTCTAGGATATGTAACCATTTTGATTAACATGTTATTTCTGCTGACTATATCCTTAAGTGTTTATTTAATTTATGTCAGGGTACATGTCTGGGTTTGATCTCATGGCTAGCATGAGTATGACATGTACAATGTCTTGTGCCACAGTAGCTACGTGTTCTAGAGACAGATCAGTCAAAAAAACTTATCCTAGTTTTTCAAGGCTTGCAGTAGTTCTGTTTGTCTGGTAGTGGTCATCAGCCAAATGTCCACAAAAACCACTTATTTAATCTGAATTCTAGGCTTGATCCAATGGTTGTGGCACTCGTCACACTCTGTGGCAGCATCCCAGTTGTCCATACATTTTCAAACAGCATCTCACAGCCCCCACAAACCTGCTCCATGACCCTACACTTGTGATCCTCCTGGCTGCCAAGGTTTCATACAATAATGTTCCATACAATGGCAGCTCCAATCAGCACTTTTAACCTACTATTACATACAATCTTTGGTTACAGATCAAGCTTTGGCCTTCGCAACACCACCCTGGGAGAAGAATTCACCAATTGTCAAAGACGCCCAAATATTTTTGACCAAATTTAAGAAGCTTTTTGACATCGATGGTGTACATCTGTCTCTGCTAATGCATTGTTACATCTTCAGCAGGGGGTGGGCACTGTGGGACAGTATACCATTGAGTTTCGAACCCTGGCTGCTGCATCTAGCTGGAATAATGAGGCTTTATTGGCAGTCTATTGACTGGGACTTTCCAAGCTCATAAAAGATGAACCCACTTATTTTAATATTACAGTTTGATCTTCTTGGTTACCCAAATAAACCTACATCTGAGTGCACACAATAAAGAAAAACCTTGGTCCAAAGTCTTTACCTTCAAATAGGCACTCATTTCCAAAATCCTTCAGCTACTACCCCCTTACATACTGAGAAACCTATGCAAATCATCTCCACTCACCATGCCTTTATTGTGGAACAGGACATTTCCTCAACCAGTCCTTCTCGGCCAGAAAAAGACCACGGCTAGTACTTAGTGAGGGGCAATTGCTAGATGTATTTTAATTAGTTCCTGGCTACATTTTGATACACTTGCTCTGTAGCCTCAACAATTTATACTAAAGCTCTTATTGATTCTGGCTTTGCAGGAATTTTATGGACTATGCATTTGCCCAAAAACATTTGGTACCACTTTTTACCAAATGGCAAGTCTTTAAACTTCAATCCATTGATGAAACTCCTGTGGGCTCTAAAAAGGCTTAACTGAAGACTAGTCAGTTAACACTAACAGTGGAAAGGATAAATCAGGATTTGGTGTAATTTCCTAAGGTGCTTGGCAAGATAAAGTTATCAATAGTATTTACAGTAGTTAGAAAAAAATAACAACATTAATCAACAGTGGCACAATTTAAAGCCAAAAATAAATCAACTTACAAGCATCACAATTAACCCCTTTTGGGATTGTAACTTATTAGGACAAGTATGGGGATAATGCTCTGACACTCAATGGGTTTCCTCCTGAGCTGGAAGGTGCAGTTGTGTACGAACCCCCCTTGCACATAAAATGAACCCCCATGCAGCAGGGGGTCCCACTCAGTACCCCCTTCCACCTCACTTGAACCCTTGTAAGCTAGGGAGTCCCGATCGGGAGTTCCAGATTATTTAATTGACTCATGCTCACAGCCCCAACACGCAATCCATGAACCTGTATGTAGCATTTCAGGGTATCATAATCAATTAAGCAAGCCAGTAAGTTACAATTTAGATAGAAGCAATGGTAAATGAGACCGTCATCATGACATCGGTAAAATATGGAGTTTAAACTACAATAATTAGTGTTTAGAAATCTGATCTGCAATCAGACTCGCAATCCAGAAATGTAGACATCAATAAATCAACTGTTCTACTCCATGCGGGTACCATGATATGTATTAACCCCTTGATTCCCTAAGATATAACATGAGAATAAAACGTAAAAGAAATACATTTTTATTGCAGCTTGAGACTGTTGTGTAAATTATCCTAATGCATTTCATTGCTCTCCCAGTATTTTAAAGTACAGTAGTGTGTTTATATTTGCTTTTACAGTGTTACGAATAGGTCTTTAACCCCCTCATTTTTTTTATACATTTGCCATTAACAGGTTTGAAGGCTGCTGCGGGCTTGCTGAATTGTTGCAATTAAATATGGATTTTGTGTCTTTATCCCTGGTAACATCTGTGGGCTGGAAACATCAAAGAAGGAGATAGAACGGAGATCTGTTTTTGACAACCGCAGTGCTTTTGAGCCTGTAACTCTCAAATCGATTGTGAGTAGCAAAATGTAGCCAATTAAATATCTGTAACTTTTACGGGCTTCATTATGGGCTTAAGTAATTGCGATTTGGACCATTGAATAGGGGACTATGTAAGGTTCCCACTGGTGCTTGGTGGAACCCTGGACTTCTAGCACCAAGCAATCCAATAATTGTAAATCCTGTACATGCTGAGCAATAAACTTACAAAGTAAATGGACAAACAAAAGCAACTCACTGCTTTGTCAACGATATGTCTTTGTACAGAAGAAAACAGGTTATTTTTTTATACCTATAGTAAGAAATTGCAAAAGTGTTTCCTTATCTTAACCCAAGAGAACAAACTATGTAATGCCCACCTATGACCATTCATTCTATGATCAGGTACCTGATGAAAGATATATTTTCTTAGATGTGCAAGCTGAGAGTAAATTGATATCATTTTTAACAAACAACATTACTTTTGACTGTAGACGTCTTATTTTGCATGTTTCACTTTAAACACTTCTACTGAAATATGTATTATATGAGCACCATTTTTTTTTTTTTACAGTTTAAAATGTAATTAACATTAAATTGCTGCAATAACCTCTACTGATTTACATATCAGACTGCAAAGTCAACACTGTCATGTAGTCAATGAGTGACACAAACATCAAACTGACTATAGGGACACTGAAGTCACCATATATACTATGCACCATCAGGCTGAGGGTGGAAATGTGTATACGTTTGTAACTGTCATATTGATTCTATTTAATCTTTATTGATTGTTATTATTTTGGTTGTATGTGTAGTTGTGTGGCTCCATGAGCTAAAGCCATTTTTCAATTTAAGTTCAATTTTCCATTCATCTATTTTCTTTTTTCACAAAAATATATATTTTTTTTTATTTTCAATAACTACATTTTTATTATTTTTGTTGTTGTTTTGTTGTTCAGTCATGTGCAACTCTCCGTGACCCTAAGGCTCCTAAGCACATCTATCAGCTACTTCAATGACCTCATCTATCCATCTCCACCTCTGTCGTCCCCTTCTTTTGTGCCTTCAATCTTTCCCAGCATCAGAGTCTTCTCTAGGGAATCATGTCTTCTCATGTTATTGCCACAATATTTAAAATTTAACCTCATGATCATACCTTCCAGTGAACAATTTGTCTTGATTTCATGTAGTATTGATTTATTTGATCTTCTTGCAGTCCAAGGAACTATAAGTAGTTTTCTCCAACACCACAATTCAAAGGTGTCAATTCTGTGGTGCTCAGACTTCTTTATGGTCCAGGTCTCACATCCATATGTTACTACTCGGAGTAGCATAGTTCTACTTATGTGGACCTTTGTTAAATTTCATGGCTGCAGTCAGCATCTGAAGAGATCTTGCATCCATGGAAAAAAAAAATATGTTACTGCCTTCAATTGTTTTATTTCATAGAAAATATTTAAAAATATTTTCAACTTTATACTGTGCCCCCCCAAAAAAATACAATTTAAATTTTATAATAGAGGGTTGTAGTAGGAATTAAATCCATATCTGCCCTTTTATAATATAGGGCCTTTACCACTACACTATGTATTCACTTTCTATTTGATGGTGGAAAGGAGCAATAGAAGCACTTTGAGAAGTATAACACTTTCACTGTACATCATTACTGGATGAATATTTGTCATTTATTACCCTCTTACAGTAAATATATATTTTTGTGTTACCTTGTGACAAATAATAAAATTATTATTTAGAAAAAAAGGCCTAAAAAGAAAAGATTTTGGTGGAACATAAAACCAGGTCTGCATCATTAAAACTCAGTATTTATTAATAAAAAAAAGCAAACCTGATTAAAAAAAGATACTTGTGATTCAAAAGCAGAGATCTAGTACACATTTTGGACATTTACTGTTGGCTGGCCGTATGCAGTGGCTGCCATCGACCACTAGGTGGCATGGCTGCTTTTTCAGTGACTTTCTATGGGTTTAGTGTTAGGGGTTAGAGTTAGGTGTTAGGGTTAGGTTTAGGTGTTAGGCGTTACGGTTAGATGTTAGGGTTAGGTGTTACTGGCAGATTATAAGCTTTACACTTGCAAAAAATTCACGGACCTCTCGGCCATGCCACTACTTGCAGCCAGCGAACAGGAAAGATCACACATTTCCAAGCATACTAGGTCACTTCTTGATGCATGATGTCACAAAGGGGTACTGTAGACTTTACAGCCCTTTCATTATACTTACATGGCCAATATATGTATCACGTCCTGCTAACTTCTATGTAGAGGTGAAGAACTAACTGCTTGTTAGCTGCACGGTTACATTACTGTGCTGCGTGTAACATTTTCCTACTTCTTTAATTGTTTGATTAGTGATAATGGTCCTAAAGATTTTAAATTTTGTGGTGCCCTCTAGTGGCATAAAATACATGGTGTCTCTATAATGGTGATTATTAAAAGTGTGAAATTTCCATTGAGTTTGGACAATCCCTGTCCTGTTGTGTTATTTAACAAGGCTCTATCAAGGGATCAAATGTTTGTGTATCTCAGAAACAGGGCCCTACATTTTTTTCTTTTTGCATTGTGTTAATATTGTTTTGACTTGTACAGCGCTACGGAATATGTTGACGCGGTACAAAGGAAATAATAATAATAATGTGTAAGAGTTTTAGTACTTACTTTTGATTGCTACAAGAACTCTGTTGTATGGTGATGTGAGCTGCCAAAGGACATACAAATACTAGGGTCTTGCCCATCAAAATTTGAAGGCTGTTAATGCTGTTTGCCACACAATGCAAGGCTCTCCCCCCTATAAATCGCGACGTCGTCCAACCCGCCACTTTCGTGCCACGCCCTGAGCGCCTTTGGTGCTCATCGCGGGCCTTGCAATGAGCGCCATTGGCCTCGCTCATTGCAGGCCTCGGCCAGCCCGCCACTTTCATGCCTTGCAAGGAGCACCATCGGTGCTCACTGCGAGCTTCTCACCCCTCTACTTTACGGGCCTCACAATGAGCTCCTTTGGCACTCATCGTAAGCCCCGCAATGAGCGATCATTGCAGACGTCGTCCAACCCACTACGTCTTGCGTTCCTCGCGATGAGTGCCATTGGTTCTTTTTTTCAAAGTCTTGCAGGCCTTGTGATGATCAGCTTAGTTTTGTGACTTTTTCAAAACATTTACGTATTTACGGTCGCCATTTTTTTCTCGCTTAGCCGATTTTCTATCTCTGAAACGCCAATTAAGCCTCAACTTAGCTTGCAACCTCACTCACAGGCTTCTGCCTCTGCCCCTGTCCTGTGTGTGAAGTTGTAAGTTAATTTTTTTATTTAATGGCATCTTCTGGCAGTCTTCTTTACGGGCTTGAAAAAAAATTTGTCCGTTAAAGCCATAATTTTTTCAAAGTCTGGCGTGCCTCGCGAGCAGTGCCAAAGTCCTATAGCCTTCTGCTCTGATTGCGGGCATCGTCAAGCCTGTTTCAAAGTCTTGCGGGCCTCTCGATGAGAGCCTTTGGCACTCATCGTGAGGCCTGCAATGAGCACCTTTGGAGCTCATTGCAGCCCCCGTTATTTAAACATGTTAAAGTCTTACGGGCCTTTGGCGCTCATTGCAGTAAAGTAGTTTGGGCCTCGCGATGAGCCCATAACTTTTTACATGGCGTGGCCGACAATTCGTAATTACCACAACTATATATGTGATGAATGTAACTGTCACAGCCTAGAACTTAGCTGCAGTAGTATTGGTTCTTGAGCTGGCTTTTGAACTTTTTACCCAATCAACTCCGCAATCTGCATGTCAGACAAAAATCTAATTTAATATGACAACTTCTGCTCACCACATATACAGTGGGGGGGGACATTTTGAACGTTTGACCACTGACAAAGAAATTGTCAGTCTGTAATTTTAATGGTAGGTGTATTTTAAGAGAAAGTGAAAGACAGAATAACACAAAAAAAAAATGCATGTCAACAAAAGTTATAAATTGAATTGCAGGTCAGTGAGGGAAATAAGTATTTGATCCCCAATCAATCAGCAAGATTTCTGGCTCCCAGATGTCTTTAACACAGATAATGAGCTGAGATTATGAGCACTCTCTTAAAGAGAGTGCTCCTAATCTCAGCTTGTTACCTTTATAAAAGACACCTGTCCATAAAAGCAATCAATCAATCAGATTCCAAACTCTCCATCGCCAAGACCAAAGAGCTGTCCAAGGATGTCAAGGACAAGATTGTAGGCTGGAATGGGCTACATGACCATCCCCAAGCAGCTTGGTGAGAAGGTGACAACAGTTGGTGTGATTATTCGCAAATGGAAGAAACAGAAAATAACTGCCAGTCTCCCTCGGTCTGGTGCTCCATGTAAGATCTCACCTTGCTGAGTTTAAATGATCATGAGAACGGTGAGGAATCAGCCCAGACCTGCACGGGAGGATCTTGTTAATGAGCTCAAGGCAGCTGGGACCATAGTCACCAAGAAAACAATTGGTAACACACTACGTCGTGAAGGACTGAAATCCTGCAGTGCCCGCAAGGTCCCCCTGCTCAAGAAAGCACATGTACAGGCCCGTCTGAAGCATGCCAATGAACATCTGAATGTTTCAGATGAGAACTGAAAGTGAAAGTGTTGTGGTCAGATGAGACCAAAATCGAGCTCTTTGGCATCATCGCGCTGTGTTTGGAGGAGGAGGAATGCTGCATATGACCCCAAAAACACCATCCCCACCGTCAAACATGAAGGTGTAAACATTATGCTTTGGGGGTGTTTTTCTGCTAAGGGGACAGGACAACTGCACCGCATGAAAGGGACGATGGACGGGGCCATGTACTGTCAAATCTTGGGTGAGAAACTCCTTCCCTCAGCCAGGGCATTGAATATGGGTCGTGGCTGGGTATTCCAGCATGACAACCCCCAAAACACACAGCCAAGGAAAAAAAGGAATGCTCAAGGAGAAGCACATTAAGGTCCTGGAGTGGCCTAGCCAGTCTCCATACCTTAATCCCATAGAAAATCTGTGGAGATAGCTGAAGGTTCCAGTTGCCAAACATCAGCCTTGAAACCTTAATGACTTGGAGAGATCTACAAAGAGGAGTGGGACATAAACCCTCTTGAGAAGTGTGCAAACCTGGTGGACAACTACAAGAAACGTCTGACCTCTATGATTGCCAACAAGGGTTTTGCCACGAAGTACGAAGTAGAAGCGGCCAAATACTTATTTCCCTCATTGACCTGGAAATCAATTTATAACTTTTTTGACATGGGTTTTTCTTGTTTTTTTTTTTTGTTATCCTGTCTCTCACTGTTAAAATACACCTAACATTAAAATTATAGACTGATTATTTCTTTGTCAGTGAACAAACGTTCAAAATCATCAGGGGATCAAATACCATCTTAGGTTTTGGTGGAACTTGCAATATAAGAAACAAGGTGATGTTAGGTCTTAGAATTAATAGCACAACATTGTCAAGCTCGCAAATCGACTAAATAAAATACTTTATTCCATGTTTATTTTCCGTGTTATATCGAGCCCGTCAATCAATGTGTTAATACATATACTGGAACTTGCGTGTAATAGAATATCATATTTACGGTTTTATCAATGTTGCATTACATCTGGAATGTGGGTCCAATAGTAATTAAACCTTGTAAGACTTTGAAATCCCACCTCCGTTTTTCAGTGACGTCATTCTGACGATCTCTGTTTCCTTTGGCTCCATCTCAACTCGTAACTACGAGTTTGACTAATTGATCCCATTCAAGGCCGCACATCTGAGGAGTGAAAAATAGATCACGGGTTTACCTCTCAAGCCTGTAAATCGCAGCATGTTACAATTTAATAGCCCCATAAATCCGCAACTTTTCAAGCTTGCAGTCATTGCTTGTCTCATGTTGCGCACACACAGGCTTCGAATTTAATGTGGCTCAATCAAAGAGTGGCAAAAGCAGTGCTTGGGTATAGCCCAATAAATGACAGAATGATTTCAATAACATTTCAAGGCAAGCCATTTAACATCACAGTGATCCCAGTCCATGCTTCAACCATGGATACTGAAGAGGCTGAAGTTGTCCAGTTCTACGAAGATATTCAGCACATCATAGATATAACACTAAGAAAAGATGTAAGCAGGGAGCCAAAAGACACCTGGAATAACTGGCAAGTTTGGCCTTGTAATACAAAATGAAGCAGGTCAGAGATTAGTAGACTTCTGTTGCGATAATTCTCTGTCGTAGCAAACACCCTCTTACAACAACCTCCAAGATGACTCTACACATGGACATCACCAGATGGACAACATAGATATCATATTGACTATATACTTTGCAGCCAGAGCTCTATACAATCAGCAAAAACAAGACCTGGAGCTGACTGCGGCTCAGACCATGAGCTTCTTATTGCAAAATTCAAAATTAAACTGAAGAAAAGAGGAAAAACCATCAGACCAAGTAGATATGAAATAAATAATATATCTTGTGAATATGCAGTGGAAGTAACAAATAGCTTTAAGGGTCATGGAAGACAGAATGCCTGAAGAACGTTGGACTGAAGTTTGCAACATTATCCAGAAAACAACAACACAATATCCCTAAAAGAAAGAAAAGCAAGAAGGCAAACTGGCTATCTGATGAGGCTTTGAAAGTAGTCCAGGAAAGAAGGAAAGCGAAAGGTAGTGGAGATAGGAAAAGATTTGTCCAACTGAATGCGGAATTCCAGAGGATAGCAAGAAGAGACAAGGAGACTTTCTACAATGAGCAATGTAAAGAGATCAAAGACGATAACCAAATGGGTAAATTAAGACATCTCTTCAATAACACTGGGGATCTCAAAGGCCTCTTTCATCCCAATGTGGGCATGATAAAAAAACTAAAATGGTAGGAACTTAACAGACGATCAGATAAAAAAGGGAGATGACAGGAATACACTGAATATCTATTCAGGAAGGATCTTAAAGAGTGCATCTGAGAAAGGCAACTCAGTAGTGTTTAAAAACATTTTTTTGCATGAAAAAATACAAAAAAAATATTTAAACACTTACCTTGAAGTTAGCAAAATGTCTTGTAATTTCAGTTGAAAATTAGGGCTAAAATCCTCTCCAAACCCAGGCTAAATTAGCATAAAATAAAAAAATTTTTTGACCAATCAAAAGGAAGCAGAGGCTGAAAAATTTGTATCATAATCTGGGGTTGATGTCTGTGCTGCAAAAAAAAGTCTGTCTGTGCAGCACATTTACACTAGATTACAACCGTGCAAGTTGTCTGTTCCCTGCATCAACTGATGCTATTGCTGCTGGTGTTTTTTTTTTCTCTCTGTCCCTGTCTCCTTGTGGAAAATTCAGCTGTGACAACACCAACAACTTCCTTTGGAGGTTACAACCTGTACCTAGCTGCTCTGCAGCTGGGTAAATTGTTATGTAAGCTCCCTAGGGGTGTGCAAATTCAGATAGCAGTATCCAGCATAGAAATATGTAACTACATTCAACTTTTCAATATAATGCATATTTTTCTACTAGTCAGGGCTGTTTTTTAGGAAACATTTGTAACCCAGGAAACTTCAATATACCTTTAACAGCAGTGATAACCTGAGTAGTTGCTTGCCTTATGCCAACACGTTTGGAAAACTCGGCAATGGCCAATAGACTGGAAAAGGTCAGTCTACCTCCCAATCCCCCAAAAAGGCAGTGCCAAAGAGTGCTCCAATTATCGAAGAATTGCACTCATTTCAAATGCCAGTAAGGTAATGCTTAAGACTACAAGTTCGACTCCAACAAAATATGGACTTTCTAGATGTGAACTACCAGATGTGCAAGCCGGGTTCCGCAGAGGAAGAGGCACAAGAGAGCAATGTGCCAAAATCCGATGGCTAATAGAGAAAGCAAGAGAGTTCCAGAAAAGCATTTACTTCTGCTTCATAGACTATTCTAAAGCCTTTGACTTTGTGGCTTCCAACAAAATGTGGAAAGTTCTTAAAGAGATGGGAGTACCAGATCATCTCATCCTCCTCCTGAAGAATCGTATGTGGATCAAGATGCCACAGTCAGAACCGAACATGGGACAACAGAATGGTTCAAGATAGGAAAAGGAGTGCGACAAGGTTGTATATTGTCACCCAATTTATTCAAGTTATATGCAGAGTACATTATGCGTAAGGCCGGAATGTATGAATCCAAAGCCAGAATCAATATTGCTAAGAGAAATATCAACAACCTCAGATACACCGATGATACTACTTTGATGGCTGAAAGTGAGGAGGAAATAAAGGACCTATTGATGATGGTAAAAGAAGAGAGTGCAAACTTTGGCCTGCTGCTCAACAGTAAAAAGACTAAGATAATGGCAAACAGCAATCTTAGTTCCTGGCAAATAGACAAGAAAGAAGTGGAGGCAGTCTCTGCTGATGGTGACTGTAGTCATGAAATTAAAAGATGTTTTGCTTCTGGGGAGGAAAGCTATGGCAAGCTTGGACAAGCTAGTAAAAAGTAAAGATATTAAACTGTCAACAAAGGTCTGCATAATTAGAACTATGTTATTCCCAGTAGTAACATACGGATGTGAGAGCTGGACCATAAAGAAGTCTGAACGCCGTAGAATTGACGCCTTTGAATTGTGGTGTTGGAGAAGACTGCTTAGAGTCCCTTGGACTACAAGAAGATCCAATAAATCAGCACTTCAGGAAATCAAGACGAATTGTTCACTAGAAGATATGATCATGAGGCTGAAGCTCAAATATGTTGGCCATGTTATGAGACTGCAGGATTCCCTAGAAAAGAATCTGATGCTGGGAAAGATTGAAGGCACAAGAAGGGGACGAAGTAGGCGGAGATGGATAGATGAGGTCTATGAAGCAATGAACATGAACTTGATGGAGCTCAGAGGGGCAGTGACCTGGAGTGCTGTGATCAATAGAGTCACGGAGAGTTGGATGCTATTGAACGACTAAACAACAACAACGAAGCACAACATTTACAGTTGATATAACTCTAATGTGTGCTTAAAGGGGCCCATTCAAATAAAAAGTTATTTTTAACAAATTATTTGGAAAGACCATTGAGAACCACGAGGTATTGTACTTGACATTTTTCTAAACTAAATTTTTCTTGTGATATATACCTGTCTGACTTAAATAATATGTTAACCTGCTGCTCAGAATGCTGCTTTATGACAATGTACTGCAATGTACTGTAACCTATGAATGCTACTACAAGTGAATACCTAAAAAAGAATCTAGTTTACAAAAAATACATAGTAAAACATATACAGCCCTATTAAATTCCCTGAACGTGTAAAACCGTAGCATGCAAGACTTGAGGCTATTAAATTGGCCCCGTAAAGCAAGCTGCTAGCGACTTTCGCCGCAAAAGCCTACAGTCAGTGGAACATGGAACTTCGCGGACGCAAATCCTTTGTTCTGTCAAGCCCGTAACTGCAAAGTTCCAACTTCGCTATTAAATTGCAATGAATTTCCAAATAATCCATTGCGTTCAAGCCGGTAACCCGCGAATGGAGCCCAAGACATTACAGGCTCCAACTAGGACCCGCAAAGGGTTCACAGACAACTTTTAAACACTGTAAAGGGCAATATAAACACAACAGAGCACTTTAAAATATAGGGAAAGCATTGAAAGGCATTACAATTACTTGCACAATAATCCTCCAATTAATCAAATGCATTTAAAAAATATATTTTTTTTTTATTATGGTCATGCATATGCCAATAAGAAAAAACATGCTGCAATACGCATAAAGCAATTAAAAGTCACACTACCTGATTAAATAGCAACCCTAAAACATGAAACTCATGCCATAGTAACCCTTTCTTACTCATAGATGCTCTGTGGACCATAAAATATAAATATAATTGCATATACATCTCGCTCATCACATCTACAATTGGGAACACAAATAGTGGCCGTATTTCACCTCCACATTACATAGATCAAGTACCAGGGAAACATTTTATTATTTATAGTTCAATCCTGCAGTCGTATTCGACTCTCTGTGACCCTATGGACTGCAGCACATTTAGCTAGGTTTCTGCCTATGCTGTTCTACAAGGTTTGCATGCCAAAGATACTGGAGTGGGTTGCCAGTTCCTTCTCTAGTGGACTGTGATTTGTCTGACATTTCTGCTATTACCTGCCCACCTACACTGGCCCTACATGGTATAGCTCGCAGCTTCATTTAGGTACACAAGCCCCTTCACCAGCACCACTTAGCAATCCACACTAATGTAAATTGATGAATAGCAGAACCTAATGGGAGGTCACCAAATGGGAATGGCTATACATCTTGGGACATGGCCAACAGCAATGGCTGGGGCTTACCAGGATGGGCGTAGCGGAGATTACCCCTGATGGAGATCAGCTGGCTTCTGATCCACGTGCCTCTGCAAAGCCTCCATGTGTTTTTGCAGCCCCTCCTGATGGGTTACAGTAGATTAGTGTGGTGTTTGTTCCCCTGGTCCCCTTCAGCATTGCTTAGTGGTGGTAGTGAAGGGGCTTGTATACTGCAATGAAGCTGTGAGCTATACCATGTAGGTTCACTCTAGGTGGGCAGGTCAAAGCAGAGAGGTCAGACAAATCACAGTCCACTAGAGAAGGAACTGGCAGCCCACTCCAGTGTCACCTGTCATATTCATTTTAGGCCCTCAGGATAATGTTCATACTCCACAGTATCACTAATTGGACTTGGCTTTTGTATTAACCCGTTATTATTATTATATTGGATATTTAGTATTATATGATATCTAATGCTATTATGACTATTATTCTTTTTATATATATTGATCTATTGCATGTTAACTAGGGCTCATTAGTTTACATATATAGGAATGTGACACTAATGTGATGCATGTGGATGTCCCATAACCCCAACCATTGAAAACGTACTGTATAACAAAGCTTTATTTTATACACAGACCACAATCAGAAATGATCAAGACTGTGCATTAATATTATGGGTGTGGTGTGGGCGGATCCCGAGAGAGCAAGAGGCTTGGGGGAAAAGGGGATACCTACAGGGGGTAAAGTCATAGTCTAGAATAAGTATGATGCATAGCACATACCAGGGTCACATGTGGTCACTACACCACTGCAACCGGAATCTGATGAAAAAAAGGATCATCACAAATCCCTCCATTTAATTGAAGAAACCATTAATGTGCATAGCACTTACAACTTGTCTTTATCTGCTCAATGAAACAGATGATTCAACCTCTGGACTGTCTAATCCAATTCAGTTTCACACATACAGTGTGGTGACAAAACAAAAATCTGAAAAAAGTGGTCAACTAAAAAAACCAAATCAACATGTACAGTACAGCGCTAAATACTGTAACTGTAACAATATACCAACTCACCTGATTCCCATCTGCAAGCATTACTAGCTATTAGCTAGGTCTCTGGATAATCAGAAATATGGGAAAATACACATTAATACGGACAGGACACAAAGGTCAGTAGCCAGATTCACTGTTACTTACATCAGACCCAAGGATCTGTTCTCAGACTGACATAGTGACTGCAGCATCTCTTCTCAACATCATTCCTCAGTGACCATCAATTGGTGACATGTTAAACAGAACCCTATGTGTCCACAGAGAAGAGGATCATGGACCATGTGGTGGGAGGTAGCCACCTGCATACAAAATATCACCATCACATAGGCAAAGATCCAAGACTCTGTAGCCAGGCTAGATTACGTTAACATTGTGACCAATAGATTGTCACTGCGGAGTGCTGTTGAGAAGGCACAAACATGTCCGCAGCCCCTATTTCCTTCTCCGCCTAGCCACAGGACCCACATCCTCCTTGGCCGTCCGCCGTCTCACGGCTGGTGGGGAGGCAATGCCTGGGAGGCAGCAGTACCACAAGTGCAGGTGGCGGAGGCATGGTGCGAGGAGAGGAGGGGCTGTGCTGCTGGTGTGCCGGTGATGACTCCGGGGTAGAGGAGGCAGGGCTGGGGACCAGTCCTATCCTTAGCAGCCCGGCCAGGTAGGACTCAGTCATAAGATGATGCCTCCTCTCCTCCCTATTGCGCCTTGCCAGGCTGCACATGAACTCCTCATGATTGGCGGATATGCTGGCCTGGATCCCCCATAGAAAGTCCAGTTGCTGGGGCATGATGGCCAGCATCTCCGCCTGCGCAGCCTGGCTTGGTGGTGGTGGGGATGGAAGCCTGTGGGGCGTGGCCAGGTAAAGAGGTGGCGATGATGGAGTGGGGAGGGTCTGGGGCCCAGCTGGAGCCTGGGGCGAAGCTGGCGGTGGTGTGGGTGTGGTGGTGGCGGCCAGGCTAGTGCACTGCTGTGGGGGGAAGGAGATGGTGGCTGGCTGTGGTTCTGGAAACCATAAGTCCAGCCCTGGCGAAATTCTTAGTCTTTGGAGGAGGGGGATAGTAAGGTCAAATGACCCCACCACCCAAATTACCTCCTCCTCCCATCCAGAGCCCTCAGATCCTCAGTCTTCCTCCTCCCCCTGCGCCGGTTCCTGCTGGGCGGGGCCTTGCTCTTCCATATCCTGCTCAAATGGAGCTGACGCCCCTGCCTCTGCCTCGCCACTGGACCCAGACCTCCTCCTGGATGCTGAAAGATAGAAAATAAAGGTATATGTCATTAGTATAATGAATAATACACAGGAGTGCTGTTGATAAGGCACAAACATGTCCGCAGCCCTATTTCATCCTCCGCCTAGCCACAGGGCCCACATCCTCCTTGGCCGTCTCCCGGCTGGT
Organism: Discoglossus pictus; assembly: GCA_027410445.1. Taxonomy (NCBI): domain Eukaryota; kingdom Metazoa; phylum Chordata; class Amphibia; order Anura; family Alytidae; genus Discoglossus; species Discoglossus pictus. The sequence goes on along the minus strand of CM050164.1, from coordinate 368,400,872 downwards.
GGGTAGCAAGTATTAAGTGTAAACTCGTATGAAATAGAATATAAGTTAATAAAATCACAAACTACCTCTTTCAAAACTCTCCTACTCTCTCTCCAATTGAATCTAACTAACAACTCCGGGACCTGTGTGCTATTTTGAAAGAAAATACAACACAGTCAACGCATGGGCGTGTGGAATGCAAATTTATAATCTCTCTCTGTCAATCATATTCGGCTTTATTGGCAGAGAGGTCTGTGTTGCACTACGTTATAACGCAATTGCATAGTTACGGACAATTGTGGCTCGTCCGTCCCCTTTACAGCTTGCGTGCTTGGAAAGGATTTACGGGCTTGCATCTCAAGTCCGTAACTCGCGGAATGGTCTAATTCAATAGCTCTGTAACTCGTCCAAATTTCAAGCCTGCAGCTGTTGCAAGTCTCACGTTGCTGCTACGGGCTTGGAATTTAATAGGGCTGATAGTCTCTCGACCTACTATATCAGTATGCATATTTTTAGTCTTACTTCTGGTGTTATCATTGTTTTACTTTGTACATCACTTCAAAAATGCAGATACATTAGAAATAAAATCTAATAATAATGGTTGATAAATTATTTAAAATAAAGAACATTTTGCAAATCTGTCCTATATGAAGGAGTAGTGAATTACATAGATGACGAAGCTAGTGAATGGATGGCCCCAGTGCCAAAAATAAAATAAATAAATAAATAAACACATTTTACTTACTGCATGTTTTTTGTTGTTTTTTTAGCCACAGATTGAAGGATGGCATTGTTAAGTGTTCACTGCCAAGCCAGTAAATAACACTGAATGGCACTTGTTAGGCTGTATACTGCTCCTGGAAGTACTGAGCACTGGTTTAGATTGCAGGGTCATATTTCTAGAAATAATACCAACCATAGAGGTGCTCAGGCAGAAAACTATACTTAATAGGTAGGTCTATGGATATGGCCATCCTCTCTGAGAGCACCCTCTTATAGCTCATTTGTGCCCTCCACAGGGAGATATATCCTGTAGTATATCAGTCTGGTCCCACTCACTAGAGTGATGCAGCCCTGAAATACCAGGCAATTCTACCCTGAACACTTTGCTGTTTCTCCTGTTCAGGGTAGAATTGCCTGGTATTTCGGGGCTGGATCAAATATATGCACATGAGCACTCTGAGTGCAATTTCAACATTGGTAAACACATATTTTAAGTTGTCTGAAATTATTTTTCTATACAATGCAGGGGAAGTCTCACAATTTTCATCAAGAACCTCAACCATACAGTGCTTGAGATGCTCACTTTCATTTAAACGGTCACCATAATGAAGGTCTTTGTGATATACAATAACTGATATCCAATCAATGAATAAGCTTCTGCACGTTTTGTCAGCTCAGGAATGAGTCCAGAACAGGAATGAATGTTTCTACCTTGAACCGTTCACTTCTACTGAGAAGTACTGCTTCTTCTGATTCGTCACATCTAGTGAGGTGCACACTTCGCTTTCGTTCCTGTTTTTTCACATCCCTATAATCTGCATCTGGACACCTACTCCTGACTTTCAATTCACATTCACTAATTTTGTCTCTAATTTCCTGAAGATAGGTTTTTTAGAGTCTCATAGCAATAAGCATGTTCACATCCTGTGATTGCAGGACATTACTTACTATTGTTTTGTTCACTCTCTCAAGAATGCCAGTCAAAAGAATTGTGATGAAGACCCTTTCACAGGTTCTCCATTTACTTACTTAATCCTTCTGCCTCTCGCCTTGTGTACTCTTCCTGTTCAGTGTCAGCTGATACAGAATCCAGTGCATGTTTAATTTTCTTAAAACCCCAATATAGAGCTTGCACAGCATCAAAATATAACAACCATCTTGTGTTAGGCAGACGCTTGACCACAATGTTTTTCATAAAGATGATGCTAGAACATTTCATTGATGTGTGGAAGCAGAGATGCTGAACTAAGCCATAGAATTTAACAATCTGTAGACAACACTCTGCTGCTTTTACTCCCACCAAGTTCAGGCTGTGTCCAGCACAGGAGACACACATCACAAACTCATTCAGCTGATGAATCCATTCTTGCAATCTAGTATAGCATCCAGACATATTTGAGGCATTGTCATGCGGCCATAGTTTGATAGTGGAGTTTTGTTCTCATTAAGGAAATCCACAACTAGATTATTTGCTCCATGAGAAAAGATGGGAAAGAACTTAAGAAGACATTCCACAGGCTCATATCCTCGAATGTACAGGACAATAAATGTCAGTTGATCAGTGTGTGAGATGTCTGGAGTGGAATCCACACTTATACTTTGATTATTTTATTTCTACAAGGACAGAACACAGAATATGTTGTCCCATTTGTAAAATTCCCCACAAATGTTTGCAGATGGGTTACCCTTTACTGGATTCCCATACAGTTTGAGATGTTTATCTGAAAAATGGTCAAATTCACTTAACATAAATAGTTCCCATTTTTTGATGACCCAATTATTTAATTTTCTCCACAAAATGGCAGACCTCTGGAGGCAAGAAAGCAAATTTCTGAAACCACTCATGTGAACACTTTATCCCAAAACTCCTGCTCTGAGCGATGATGTTTAAGTAATAAAATATCTATATTTCCACTTTGTTTATGCCAAATCAAATATGCCATCATGCACTTGCGATGTTCTTCGCCATTTTCATGTTCTACAATAACATTGTTGTGTTTCCAGTCATTGAATCCTGATGTAGCAAAGGGAGATTATGTCTTGCATGTATATATAAAGCAGTACAAATGACCTTGGCATGGTGAACAGAGTAGCCATTCACAGCTTACACTCTCTCCCTTCTGTAGTTCACTTTTGATTTGAGCACATTTCTTGATAAACACCTTGCCTGAGTATTCTCTCCTCCAGCTCCTTTATACACTCTGCTTGAGTTTGAAAGGTTGCTGTCATGATTCTGATATGATGTCGGCTGACTACGAATCCAGTAATCCCCTGTGTTACTGTTGCTAATATCCCATAGCCCTGCATTTGTGTCTGGGATTGCAAAAGCCTTAATGTTACAGATTTGGGCATTTCCTCTTGAAATGCCCACAGCATTAGGAACAGGTAAATGGTGTGCCTGCTGGAATGGAATGATTGAGTGCAGGAGTGCATGTAGATGTGGATGCTATATTTGAAGGAGCAGTTCTATTGGTTGACATTACACCTGGGTAAAACAAGATGTTATTTTTGGAGGTTTGCTCATTTCTCCTCTGCAGCTCTTTTCCTCTTCTGTGCTCCACTCAAAACATTACATTTCCTTCCTGCTCAAATGGTTATTTACGAAGTTCACTAACATGTAATAAGTCTACTGTTTTTTTTTTCATCACTTCACTTTTCTTGCACTTCTCACTTCCTCCAACTTTTCTCTACACAAATAGAATTCTGGGAACACAAACAATAGAGGTTCTGCTTCCGATAGTGGAAATGCATATTGTCAGCAATTGTTGTTCCCAGTCGTCAATCACCTCCCATGAATCCGTTACAATATTTAAACATTCTGCTTCCATAAGGAATAATTCCTTTTTTACATTATACTTCTGTATTTATTCTTAATCCAAACTCTCTACTGCGTGCTGTTTCTTGGTCTACAATCTACAATTTTCACATCTTATATGAACAACTTGTCCATTCACGTATCACAGACTATCAATACATACATAGATTAGCATGGGGCCCTAAGCTTGCCAATCCTCCCGGAACGGCCAGTAGTCTCCAGGAATCGAATATCTCCCAGAATAACAACATTTGTTATACATTATAACTTTGCGTGCATGGGCCAGGCAAATCAATTTTTTTATGGAAACCAAACAACTAAGATTCATAGGGCCTCATTCAATTGTTATTTTGCCAATTGAATAGCGCTCTAAATAAGCACATAGCATATTTTTTTTAAAGAAGTTTTTAGTTAGTGAAGACCTTGCTTTTGCATAGATGTTTACTAACAAAAAACATCTTTAAAAAAAATATGTTATGTGCTTATTTAGAGCCTTATTCAATTGGCAAAATTGCAATTGAATGAGGGCCATAGTAATTTTGGAGACTTGTGAAAAATCTGAAAATGCTTCTAGCATGCATATGTGTGGTGCTGGGAGAAGAAAGGGAGAAACAGTATATTTAAACATATTTTTGCATCAAAGGGTTCAGAACAGAATAAAAGAATACCGATACAAAGCCACTGTCGCATCATAGCCTTCAAACTTCATTGCGCTTTATTCTATTTCTTTCATTATTCAATAGATAGCAGGGGGAGGCGAATTACATGGACTGTTAAAAACATTAGAAGAACTTTATTATAGCTTTACGGCTTCAAACAACTATGTGTGTTCGATTTTGTTATTTGAAGGTCAAGATATGTATTCAAAACAGCAGCGCCGCATGTACCGATAACAGCTGATACTGATTTGATTATTCCACCTTAATGGTTTAATAAAGAGGATTTGCAGGTTCTGAATAAATCTCCCAGGATAATATACTGAAAAGTTGGCAAGCGTATGGGGCCCCTATGCTTGAGGGGCCCTTGGGCAACTGACCAGCGTGCCCATGCTTTAACACGGCTCTGGGTAGCAGTGCAGTACACTGAAATCTGTCTGTACATGGATAGAAATGTCTATATACAGTGATATTTCCATCTATAAGTGTACTTGATACTTTCTGAGATACCATATATACATAAACACACATAAGCATAATTTGAGATATAGAAAGGGGAAAGGAGAAGCTACAAATAGGGTGTGGGGAAGCAAAATTTTGAATGGCCTAGGCAGCAAAAAAAAAAAAAAGCAAATACTCCCATACCTTACTAAGTAATCTACACAGAGAGTGGGTTAAACAGTCACATAGGTCATGAGAATGAAGTAAAGAAGCATGGTGCAATCTCTTTGTTGGTTCCTTGTGACCTTAGGAAATTGATTCACCTCTATAGGCATCTGGAAACAATAAATAAGGTCTAAACACTACAAGGCAGAAACCAACTTCATCAGACTAAAACTTTGTGTATAGCACTGTGTATATTCTGTGAAACTAAGTATACTTTTATTGCATTGCCCTAATACGAATACATTTTTTTAAAACCACTTGTGTGACCTCATAGATTTGGCCTCAATACTTCTACGTGCTGTATTATTCGCAAAGTACATTTTGTGATCTTCCTGAAAGATTTCTGATCCACCCTCTTCTATTTCCTTTCTCCTATCCCCTTGATGCGCTGTCAGTGTAATTGCTTTCTCTGCCTTCTTTATGTCTATTATTATCTAGGACGCTGGCAGCCCTGTCTTACTGTGCCAAACAGAGCTAATAGCTAGTGTTCTCTTCTGAGTCTGGGATAACTATAATGTAAGACACATTTTTTACGCCCAGCATGAACCATCAGTTAGTTTATTCTTTAAGGCCTCGAAAAATGTAAAAAAAAATTACTAAAAAGATAATAGTGTGCACAAATGTAGTCAGTGTATAAAACCATTTAAGTGCAATGACCCATAAGATGACACATGTTCAGTAATTAATAATATATTGAAGAAAGTATATGAAGGAGAGTTTCCAAAGGTATAATAAAATCATTCAACGTGTTGTAATTAAGCCTACTATAAAAGTTAATTGTTCTGAATGTTATATTTTTTTTCTCTTTTAAATAGAGAGTGTATCAAACAAGTGCTATTGACAAAATGCCTAAAATACATTGTGCTAGACATTTGAATAACACTGATTTCTACAAATGAACTAAACTAGAAAATAATCTTGAGGTTTTTTTTTTATGAAGTTAAGATTCTGTTTTAAACAGTAGAAAAGGTGTAGTGGTCATACAATATGATTTGATTTTTTTTTATAATAACTAATTAGCAATAAATTCAATATTTGAAGATCACAAATTTAAACTAGCTTCTTAAACTAACATATGAACGTGACAGATCTGCATCACTCCAACCATTATTAGGTGTCTAGAGGTTGTTAGCAGACCTGCCCAGAAGGCTTTCTGTTTGCCTTCGATGGCCACAGTTGGGAAATAGGCAGGTAAAGACTCTTGTAAGGACAGCCTCCTTTTACATCCTATCTTGGAAACTTAATAGTGGGAGAAAAATAGATTTAACGGCAGATAAGAACCAAAAAGGGCCATCTAGTCTACCAATTCTAGCTACCTAAATATTAGTCTATTGCTCTTTCTGTAAAGTTGCATTTTCACACATTAACCCTAAATCTTCCAATTCCCCATACGCTTTACTACATCCTAAATATTTGTAAGTTTCACTCCTCTCCCTTCTGTCCTCTAAGCTTCACATATTCAGGTCATGAACTCTTTCCTTATAAGTTTTGTCTTTTAGACCGTGCAAAATTTCAGATGCTCCTCTTTTAATTTTTTTATTTTTTGATATCCTTGTGAATATACACAGCCTTATTAAATTGGGATTCGGCCAATTGAAAAAGACTCTATACAAGCACAGAGCATATTTTTTTACAGAAGTTTTTAGTTAGTGAACTTTTATTCAAAAGCAAGGTCTTCACTAACTAAAAAATATGCTCTGTGCTTACATAGAGTCCTTTTCAATTGGCTGAATCGCAATTTAATAAGGCTTACAATCTCCAGAACAGGACACATTGTATTAGGTCTGGTTTGATGCTGATTGACCTTTTATAGGGGCAATCAGTTAGGATGGATCATATCCCCACCTACTGGTAGGGAAATAACTGACAAGTCATAAATAAAAACAAAAGGTAGAATGTAAAGCAAAAAAAAAAAGAAGAAATTTGGAGATGAAGCTCAAATGAAACCTGGTGGGGTATACCGAGCAGAGTATTCCAGTACTTTGTTCTATTGTTTGCCAGATTAAGTTAATAATGACTGATATGTGCTAGAAATGGCAGGATGTGTATTTGAGTTAATCCTATTGATCTTAGGAAGCTCCTGCCAGACCCCATGTGGGGTCATCTCCTGTAATTTTGTACACCCCCTCTGTACCTATCCCCTACAAATACTGCTGTAATTTAAAATAATAAATCAGTTCACTTGGAGATATATAGAAATCGTGTATCTCTGATTATGTTCCTGGTGGCTGCGATACTGAACCTATCTCCACCCTACAAGTAACATGTCCTGATTACTACCACAGGAAGGTTACTGGAACTCCTGGAAACACTGATTCCTGATGGAGAGACTGATACAGAAGCCAGATATCGGGGTGCTGGTGCAGAGATTTCAAAGAACCCAACGATCCTTGTGGGTAAACTGTAGTCTATAGTAGGTGGCTCTGGGCTGGTATAGCCCCTACTGTCAGATTGTCACAGATTTATTTTAGCTTAAAAACCCCTAAAGCATTTTTTTTTTACTTTAAAATGAAATGCTGCAGTTTACAGACTGGCCACTAGGTGGTACCCGCCTGGAACTAGAGTACAGTAAGGAGTTCTCACTTATCACTTTCTCATCGCCCTGTGTTTCCTGTAGAGTGTAGATAAAGGGCAGAAACTGCACCAGTTAAACAGAAGTAGTAAGTAAGTTTATACAGTATAATGTTTTTTTATACAAAAATATTTTTAAGTAAGGAAATATTGGTAGAAAGTAGCTCCTCAATAGAATTTATTCCTAGAAATAGGTTGCTTACTTGAATATGTCTGAATGGCTATTAATACTGTATTCCTGGTTTTAAGATTTATTTATATTTACATTTATATACTTTTGCTAATTATAGGTGACCCTTGCGGAATATGTGTACATTTGATTAATTAGAATTGATCCTGGTTAAATATATATGTGTTTATATTATAACGAGTTGTGTGCCCGTCATATGACGGTATAATATATAGTGTATCTTCCCCCCCAACCCCCTCCCCCGCCCTCCCCTGTGTCTTTTCCCGCTCCCTCCACAGTGTCTCTTTCCCTTCCTCCCTCCCTCCCTCTCTCCCCGGTGTCTCTTTCCAACCTGTGTCTCTTTCCCCTTCCCCCTCCTTCCCCTGTGTCTCTACTATAGTATACCATACCAGCCTAGTCTATAACTTTTTTTTTAGTCTGAAATTATCTCCCAGCAGGAAAGCCAGTTAACAGTGAGGCAAGTACTGACCTGAGCTCTTTCAGTACTCTTGGATGTGCATTGTGTGGGCCCAATGACTTGTTCACTTTTAACTTTGATAATTGTTGTAAAACCTCATCTTCTGAAAAAAGAACTTCTGATAATTACTTTATCCTTTAATGCTGCACACTTCAATGGAAATTCACCCTTTCTAATATCTGCTGAAAAAAAATAACAGAGCAGAAGTATCCATTCAGGCAGTTTGCTAGATCAGTATCTTCTTCTGCAAAGCTATGACAGAAAATTTGCAAATTCTGTCTAATCCTTTAAATATTAATCAGACATCTGGGTGAGCAGCTAAGATGGGTAGCAGCAAGTTATGGGATAAATCCCACTACCCTTCAAAATGCCCCATTAGAAGGACATCTGACTGATCCAAGTTTAATAGAGCCCTACTCATTATAAGCCTTATCATGTTGGGTATATTTTACTAAAGTATTGTTCCCAGGATAGTCAAGTAATTGGCCCATTCAACATAGATTTAACTATATGAATTGCAACACAAAACTACTGGGTTTGAACCCTGGACATGGGCAGCATGGATGCTTATCCAAAGTGTTGCTGTAGTCCCTGCTGTCTTATTAGTGAAAGACTTACCTTTGGGAAAAGATATAATGGAGCAATGGCAGAATTCAACCTGGAAGTGGATGAGGACCCTAATGATATTCAGGCAAGTATACATTCATTATAAGTACAGTGACATATTTGGGTTTTATGCTGTCCTAAGCCTATCCAAATGATCCTCCTCAAGTTTACCATACATAAAAGCATAAGAGTATAAATGTTTATGTATATACATAGTCTACCTTCTGGATCTTTACCTTGTCATGGTGAGAGGGCTTGTGTACTTCAATGAAGCTGTGAGCTACTAGATCTAATTAAGGGGTTAGGCCAAAGTCGAGAGGACACTCAGCTGCTGATGTGTCATGAGGGAAAATGAAAGTCTGCTGCTGCAAAGACCAATTCAGTATAGGAACCTGGAATGTCAGATATGAACCAAGGTAAACTGGAGCCAAATATTAACTGACAAGATTGAACATTGCTATCCTGGGAAATAGTGAACTCAAATGGACTGGATTTGGACATTTAATATCAGACAATCGCCAGATCTTCTACTGTGGTCAAGAATTCTGAAGAAATGGAGTAGCCTTCATAATGAATCAAAGGTTGAACAAAGCAGTGCTTGTTTACAACCTAATAAATTACAGAATAATTTCAATTCCAATTCAAGGCAAGCCATTTGCCATCACAGTAATCGAAGTCTATGCCCAATCCATGGAAGTTGAAGAGGCTGAAGTTGACCAATTCTATGAGGATATTCAACCCCTCCTAGGTATAACACTAAGAAAACATGTTACTCTCATCATAGGAGATTGGAATACTAAAGTGGGGAAACAAAAGACATCTGGAATAACTTGCAAATTGGACCTTGGAGTACAAAATGAAGCAAGTCAGCAATGAGTAGATTTCTGTCAAGATGAGGAAAAATCATCAGACCAAGCAGATATGAAATAAATAATATCCACAGTGAATATGCAGTGGAGATAAAGAACAAATTTAAGAGATTGATAGATAAAATAACTGAAGACCTTTGGCCAGAAGTTTGTAGTATTATGCAGAAAACAGCAACAAAAAATATATACCTGAAATAAATAAAACTAAGAAGACAAACTAGCTATCTTATGAGGCTTTGGAAGTAGCCCAGGACGGAAGGAAAGCAGAAGGTAGTGGAGATAGGAAAAGATTTGACCAAATGTATGCTGACTTCCAGAGGATAGCCAGTAGAGACAAGAAGACTTTTTATAACTAGTGATGTAAACTCTGAAAGAGATAGAAGAAGATAACAGAATGGCAAAGTTAAGAGATCTCTTCAAGAAAATTGAGAATATAAAAGGAAACTTTCATGCCAAACTGGGAAGATAAAAGACAAAAATGGTAGGGACTTCGCAGAAGCAGAGAAGATGAAGAAGAGATGGAACAAATACATAGAAGATCTATACAGGAAGGATCTTAACAGCATTGATAACCTCAATAGCATGTCCAATGAGTTGGAGCCAGACATCTTAGAGAGTGGAGTGAGATGGGCCTAGGACACTTGAAGTGAGGAGGAACTAAAGGGCCTATTGATGAGGGTGAAAAAAGAGAGTGTGAAAGCTGGCCTCCTGCTTAACTTTAAAAAGTCAAAGATCATGACAAACGGCATTCTCATTTCCTGGCAAATGGATAGGGAAGAAGTGGAGGCAATGACAGATTTATTTTTCCTGGACTCCAAGATCTCTGGAGATGGTGAATAAGCCATGAAATTAAAAGACGTTTTCTTCGGGGAAGGGAAGCTATGACAAGACTGGAAAAGCTTTTAAAAGACAGAGTTATTACAGTATTGTTCCAACCCACTCTTCGTTGGGTTTTAAAAAGCCAAGGTCATCAATCCTACCTACAGGTTGTCTAGTTTCTATACCCCCACACACAGGACAGCTTCAACAAGACGCTAGGACAAGTTGTCCATTCTTAAACCAAGTTCCAGTTTCTAGGTCAAGTTACAGTTTGGAGGACTAGTTGCAGAGTGTTAAGACAAGTTGCAGAAATTAATTTTAAAGCATAAACTTTATTCGTCAGTTCACCTGTTTATACAATTTTTACATGCCAAACATCAAAGATTAGTTGCCATGACCCAATTCAAAATTTACTCCTCCTGGTACTTTAATTGCCCCAAATGAGCTAGGACTTCAACTAGGCATCAGCCTTCTACTTTCCCGGTCACGGGCCAAGGAGTCTACGGCCCAATTATCAGCTACCTTGGCACAGCAGGGTACTTAGGATATTGTGAGGCCTGGAGCCAGAGTGTCTGGGTGAGGGGTTGTCATCCAACCTGAGTGGGGGAACCATCAATCCATGGTAGATAGCCTTAGGGGTCTCAGGGAGGAAATCTTCTGCTAATCAGGGGATGCAAGCGGATGGTTCTAGACTGGCTAGCCGGCCCTGGATGCCCTTTAAGGGGGAAATATTTTTTCTTAGGGCTTGATGTGGTTAGGGGAACTGTCAGTCGGATGTACCCGCTCTTAGGTAGCAATACCTTTATTGAGGTGGAGGAGAGTCAGCTTAGGGGGTTTGAAAGGTTCTGGGGTGTAATCACTTTTAATGGCGGACTGGGACTTTTCCCTCCCCCCTCCCTCCCCTGGGAGTTTTCTAGATTGACTGAGGGGTAAGGAACAATGGCGGAGGTCAAGTATTCCCTAATTTGCGGCTAACCTCTACACAAAGGATCAAAAGGGTATCACTTGGAAAACACTTGACCTTTGTCTTTGAAAAGTGTTTCAATTGCTTTTGCACAGCCTAGTTAACTATACTATACTCATTCGGTGTATTCGTGTATTCCCCATAGAAGTCTAAGGAGCCTATAGTACCAATTTCTGCGATCAAGCCCAGGCAGGAACCTGATTGTCACCCTTAAAGCGGTACCACCCTCAAAATATTGGCTCAATACAATGGTTACACCCCAACACACAATGTAAAAATTGGTCCTAAAAATTCAAATTGAAAATCAAACCAAATAGGCCAAAATGACCTGGCTGAAAGGGGTCTTAGAGATACAGGGCATACAACAAGGGCTTGGGAAAATCTTGCACAACATCAAGACAACAAGTGATATAGTCTTTCAAAAGATCCTTATGGCTATTATAATAGAGCTTTGACTTGCCACAAAAGTCCATTAGTCCTGGGGTACATGACAATTATCAACAAAGGTCTGCATAGTTAGAACCATGTTGTTCTAACTATGCAGACCTTTCTCATTAGTAACATATGAACCATAAAGAAAGCTGATCTCCATGGAATTGACACCCTTGGCTTGTGGTGATGGAGAAAACTGCTTAGAGTCCCTTGGATCAATACTACAGGAAATCAAGCCAAACTGTTCACTGGAAGGTTTGATCATGGGGCAAAAACTCCAATATTTTGGCCAAAAGAAAGACTGAAGGCACACAAAGAAGGGGAAGGCAGAGGCTGAGATGGATAGATGAGGTAATTCAAGCAATCGGACATGACTGAATGACTAAACAACATATAATTACATAGCATACTTAGATCTCATCTGATCCTTGTAATACGTGGAATAATTGTTAATTGATCTTCCAAAAAGAAAACAACTCATTGAAACATCACAACCTCCCTTGGTAAAGAATTCCATATCTTTCTTTAAGGTAAAATATTTTTACTTCTAACCTCAAGGGATGGTCTCTTGTCGGTTCAAAACCTCTTGACACAAAAAGTTAACTTGACAAAGCCTTATATTGACCCTGTATATATTTATATAAGGTAATCATATCCCGTCTTAGACTGCTTTTTTCTAGAGAAAATAAGTTTAAGTCTTTCTTCATTGCTTAGTCTGTTCACCCCCCTTATTAGTTTTGTTGCCCTTCTCTGTACTAAAATGTCCGTTTTTTTGCAAGACTTTTCCCCCTCTACTTTACGGGCCTCGCGATGAGCGCCTTCTGCGCTCATCGTGGGCCTCACAATGAGCGCCTTTGCACACCCTCTACTTTACGGGCCTCGTGATGAGTGCCTTTGGCGCTCATCATGGGCCTCGTGATGAGCCCCTTTGGCACTCATTGCGAGCCTCTCCCCCCCTCTTATCGCAGGCCACAGCATGCGCTATTTTCAAGCCCATGACTTTGCGAGCGTTACAGAAAAATGCTCTCACCCATGAGTCGCTTTCCCCCCACTCCCTCCCCAGTGTCTCATTCCCCCCTTTCCTTGCCCTTTTTCCCCCCTTATCTCCCTCCCCTGTGTCTATTTCTCTCGTCTCCCTCCCCTGTGTCTCTTCCCACCCTATCCCTCTCCTGTGTCCCTTCCCCCCTCTCCCTCCCCTGTGTCTTTCTCCCCCTCTACCTTCCCTGTGCCATTTACGGGTGTGAAAAAATTTGCGGGCTTGGGGAAATTGATCAATTTCTCCAAGTCCACAAAGTGCTTCAAAGCTACGTTTTTAACTTCCGCCATGTTTTTCCAAGGCTGTAACTCTGAAGATGTTGAGATGCTGCCAAAAGATGCTAATTGAATAGCAAATTAGCTTTCAACCTCACATAAGTGAGGTTGCAAGCTAATTTCATATTCAATTAGCTTCTTTTGGCGAGCTCCCAACAGCTTCCGAGTTACAGGCTTGAAAAAAAAATGGCGGCGGTCAAATTTTCGAGCACATAACTCGGAAGCCGTTTGGAGCCTCTCCCACCCTCTAACTTGCGGGCCTTGCGATTAGTGCCTTCGGCGCTCATTGCGCATGTGCAAGCCCATAACATGTAACATTGTGCTACAGACAAACTCGCAATTACGACAACTATATATATGATACTCTTAAAAATACTCTTAAATAAACGCTGTCATTAAAACCAATTATAATAGAGCCTTTTCATATCCAATGCATTCTGTTAAGTGTATAATAATTATATATGCAATATGCTCCTTTGAAAATCTACACTTGAAAATAGGCACACAAAAAAAATATTTTGAATTTATTTATTGCTTTTACAGGTGGGAGGTGACAATAAATGCACAACAGTATTTAGCTGCTTTATTTGAAATCTGGCATCCTAACTGCATAATGCATATTTAATGTTTTCATGACCCCTCATCTCAGCTCAAAGAATGCAAAGTTTGCCGAAGGTAAACCATAATTGAACAGATTTCTTAATTAATAAAAAGGTGTACATATTGAATACATTTTTCATAGTTTTATTTAAAAAAAACATTGCAGCTATTATTAAGCTTAGTTCTTCAAAAGATCATATTTTACTTAGGAACCTTCAATGGCTCTGAGTTGGTGTAAAGCTATTACTTAGGATGGATTTGATGGACGCAACAGTATATCAATATCAGTAACATAACTGACCAATTAGGTTCAAAAGAAAATTATGAAATATTGGAACATGACATCAACAGTCTAAAAGACATTTTCTACTATTCTTGTGTCTATTGTGGATTATGAAAGCTTGCTCCCACTGTCCTATACAGATAACATTTTGAAAATATTGTAATACTAGCTGATATTCAGTGTATCAACAGGATTAAAAAAAAATATGTCTTAGAAAATGGGGACATTATTTCCTGTAGAAAGGAGTCAGTGGGGCAAGGGTGTAGTGTCAATGTCAATCTTATCCAATGATCTTAACAAAGGCTCATTGTTCCCTCCTTCTATTCCCGTCTCTTATGGTTAAGTTCTGAAGAAGTCATGTAACAAACACAAAATTGATTCCTTTACTTATAAAATAAGCCTTCTAAAATTCAGATTTCCCCCCAAATTGTTTTATGTCCTTAGTTTTCACAGCTGCTAATATTGTTATTTTAATACATACTTGACAAAAAAGTGTCTTTTTTTTTTCTTGAAATGCAGTGGTCCTTTAACTCTAAAGATTGTATATTGAGAAAAACGGAATACCCAAGGACTGCATTACTTAAATAACTAATTTGTTGTTTTCAGTTGTGACTCTTCATGACCCTATGGACCACAGCACATCAGGCACATCTATCTTTATGTCTCTTGTCGTGCCTATGCCTAAGGTTTTATTGGCAAAGATTCTGGAGTGGGTTGCCAGTGTCTTCTCCAGTGGACATCAATATGTCTGACCTCTCTGCTATTGCCTGCCCATTCTAGTTGACCCCACCTGGTATACCTCACAGCTACATTGAAGTACACAAGCCACCTCACCACAACAAGGTATCGATTCAGAAGGGGAAATGACTCATTACTGGTACAGTGTATAAGCAAAAATATTTAACATGCCCTTTAAGTGTATCTATCATTTGAAATGTGCAGATATGAACATGTTGTTTTCACATTGAGAACATTGGTTACATGAGTGAGATGCTGGTCAGAACCAGTTTCCAAGAAAATGGATACTGCCTGAATCTTTGGGGAGTTTGTGTTTCTTAGATTTGTTAAGCAATTTTTTACAGTGACTTGTAAAACAATGAAGGCCAACTAGTATTGTCTGTTTCTCTTTGGAATGGACTTAGCCACAACATAGATGGAGGGCATAGCTGCAGGATCCATGGGGGAGGGCACACTGTTATCAACCCCAATGTTTGGGGAGTTAGGCAGTCTTTACTAATTGGCATCTTGGGCATGAGCCTTGTTTCTCATCATCTTCCTGGTCAATGGAACTGAGCTAAATATCAGCAAGTAAACCAGGTAGGAATTCATCTCCAAAAAAATCATTTTTGTCAAGTCTTTGTACTCCCTTATGTTCTCATCTTCTACCGGGAGCTACATCTTAGCACAAACTTCCACATGAACATATCCAAAAAACAAATTGTGGAAACATGGGGGTGGTCCATCAAATCCCCCTGTAAGCTTCAGAATGAACTTTTGCGGTTTCTTTACAAGCACGTGGCCTTTTTTAAGTGTGGGCATGTGTGGTTTCAATGATAAATAAAGTATTTGCAAGGTGTGAGCCTTTAATTAAAAGGTCATATAATTCTTTTTTTTTTGTGCAATCTTTTTATTGAAGACAAGAGCGAAGCAATACAGTGTTGGATAACAGATCCGTGATTCTACATATGGTATACAATAACATCACTTTTCCTGTATAAATAATTATTTGTTCTCAGTACATACCAATAAACAGTCGAGCAATGCTAAATTGCGCATTTATAAGGGTCTGTAACTCTGTCAGACATTTGTCTTCTCTTTTTTTTCTTATTTTTATAATGTCAGCCTAATAAATTAACGCTGAATAAAACAGAGTAAAAAAATCAAACAGGGGAAGGAAATGGAAAGGAAAATTATCTGGCACACTCACCCTCTTAAATGTTTGGATTGTACTAGATATTGATGGCATTCCGGGTCCCTGCAACCTCCGCATCCAACTAGAGACAGCTGCATCCTCCTTATAAGCAAATAATTATAGCGAGACGCTATAAGCCGAAACAAGCCATGGGGTCCAAATTTTAAGGAATAAGGGGTATGTGTGTTGTAAAACATGCGTTAATTTTTCATTAACCAATATATAGTTTATTTTGGTAATAATCTCATTAAAAACTAATATGGAAGTCTTCCAGTTTTTCGCTATGATTAGTTTCGCTGCTAGGGCAATTTATTAGTTTGTTTTGATATACAGACAGGTTGTTAACGTGAATGCCCAAAAGGCATATTTCAATTGTGGGCTGCAATGAAATATTAAATATTTGTGAATCTGTTGTCGGGAGGGCCTTGATTTAGTCGCTCCAGAGTGGCCATCTTTAGGAGTGCCAAATCTCTGGCTTGTTGCCTGAGAAACCTCAAGATAATGTCCTTGGGGATCTCTAAGTTCCTTGTAGCTCCTATTGCCCTATGGGCTCTTTAAATTTCCAGCATTGACTCAGGCATTTCAGGTAGAAGCTTGCTAAGAGTCTCTTTCAGATACTGAGGAAGGTTTTGCACTGATCTTTGTATCCCCCTAATCCACAAGTTGTTTCTTCGAGATCTGATTTCCAGATCTACATATTTATCTTCCAGGGCCGTGATTCGAGAGGAGCTTTGATTGATCTCTGTCCTGTCCCGTTCTTGGGATTCAACAATTTGATCTATTGTCTCCTCTAGCACTTGTGTTCTATATCCTAGATCACTAATATCCTTCTTTATGGCTTCCACTGTCTTTGCCATACAGGACTGGAACATTCCTTCTATCTGTACCATAGACCTTTTGGATAGATTCATGTCACGATGTGATGAAGCCGGGCTCCCCTCATCCTGCGAATCATCTGAGGGATCTCCTTACAATAGTCTGTAATTCTCTTAGATGGTATATTTTTTTGTTTTTCCCCATTCTGGGCTGTGGATACGGGGGTGGATTATAGATACAAGACAGTGATGAAAATGTTAAGTACTCTCATGTGAGGGCCCGTCCCTCTGCGTGTTTTGCAAAGCGATGCAATATTTTTGCTGTTAGACGTACTATATAATGTTGATGTTCTAGCGATCCATAGGGGATGTTTTCCCTTAATGACCCCCTTAGGCCATATTAAACACTTTTTGGCAATAGGGCTAAGAGTGCAGTCTTAGCTTATCCAGAGAACCCAGTCACAAATGTAGTTGAGCGGCTTTCTGTTTGGGCATTCTAGGCCTGTGAAATGCAGAGCTTCTCATCAGATGGTGCGACTCTCTTTGAATACCAACTCCCTGCACTGGTTATTGGTAGCCGAGGACACAAAGTGGAGAATACGTTCTAAGATAAAGAGTCACAGTCCCTTCAATAAAGAATGCAAAAATCTCAACTATGTTGTTAAAGTCTCTTCACCAGCAAGAAGTCTCTTAATAAAAAAGTGAAATGCATTTGTAATTACGCAGGTTTAAAGGCAATCAGGTGTTGCAACATTAGCTTCCCAATATTACTCAGTCCCAATAAGCAATTAACTACTCAAACAAGTTGCAAGGGTTTCCAATAATAACGTGTACTATCTAAATCGAAAATGCCTGATGTGTATTCACTTTGCAGGTATGATAAGTCCAGATGTTGCAAGATACAATCAGGCACATATATCCTTAATTGGAGATATGCCGTGAGCAAAAGTTCTCTAAGTTAGTAGCAAGTGGCAGTTCAATAAAAGCTTTTTAATAGTTTGGCTGTACTCTCTGTCTTGTAACACAGGCTGTTGTTGTTGGGAGTTGGCTGTCCCTAATCGCCATCTTGTGGCAGTCTATTAATGCCCAGGTAAGCAGTGTAAAAGGAGCTGTCCGCTCTTCTACAGTAAACAGGTCCTATTATGTAAATATATATTGTTTCTGTGTTGCCCTCATCTTTGATTCAGACCTGGCCACTTCACAATATAGGACCATCAGGTCTGTATGGTAGCCCATTTGGGCATGGGCCAAGCCTTAGGAACTGGTGCAATACCCAGTCTATACTGGTGACTTGGAGAAGAGAGGGGATCCCCTTTATTTGGGTAAACTCCAGGTAGATTCAGGGTAAAATCACCCCACTACGTCCCGTGGCAGCAGGGCAGGTCTTCCCCGTTCCAAGATGGCTACCGCCACCCAGGCTGCGCTGCCTCAGCACCCTTTGTGCAGCTGTGTCGTCTGTCGCCTGCCAATGCTCCGTCTGTCTTCCACCTCTCACTGCCCAAGCCTGGATCCAAGAGGTAGTTCCTTTCAGAGTGATGGGGTCCGCTGCCACACGCTGCGGAGCCCCGATCCAAGATCACGGCCGCTCCGGGAGTCCCAGGCACAGAGGAACAGAATCTGCCCGATCTTCAGTCGCATATAGGGATTTGTGGTGGTGGTCCCCCGGTGTTATATTGAGGGAATATATTGCCCTCTATAGGCGTTGAGACAATTTTTAAGCAGCTTTTACTGATTTTGCTGTGGAGCTGAAGCTCCACACGTCTTCCTGCTGCAGCAGCTTGCCGTCATATAATTCTTTAGGCAGATTTGCATAAATTAAAATTATGTAAAAATTACAATTACATTTTTGTTATTTGCAAAAAGCAAAAATGTATGCATAATAAATGTTAACACACAGCTTAGAATAACTTTAAATCATTGAGAAGGCCTGTACAAAACAAAAGGGAATGTATAATCTGTGGTCGGAAACCAAGAACAAAAGGCCCATATAGATCAACTATTTTATTTTTCTAAGAACATGAAGCGAGCAGTTTTAAAAAGCTTGTATGCTTTTAAAGTAACGCTCAACATGCAATTCCATTTGCTCCCACCTGGAACCAGCAACAGGACTTCACCATGGACGCCAATTAATTAAGAAAATAACTTACAACCTCACACACAGCACAGGGGGGAGAGGCAGGGATCCTGTAAGTGATGTTGCAAGCTAATTTGAAATTTAATTGAAGTTTTTGGGAGGTCTGAAAAAGAGGAAAAAATGTCGGCAGTAAAGACTTTTTTTCAAGCTCGTAAATCGGAAACACAATTTGGGCTTGGGGAAAATTAACAATTTCCCAAGCCCGCAAATGGTTTCACACCTGTAAATGCAAAAAGGAGCACAGGGGAGGGAGTGTGGGGGAAAGAGATACAGGGGAGGGAGTGGGGTGCAAAGAGGCACAGGGGAGGGAGTGGGGAGGAAAAGAGTCACAGTGGAGGGAGATAAGGGAAGGGGGAAAACGGGAGGGAGAGGGGGCAAATGAAGGCACTTATTGCGTAGCTCGCGATGAGCGACAAAGGCTTATCGCAAGGCCCGAAAGTTGCGGGTTGGCCGACGCCTGGAGGCACTCATTGCAAGGCCCGTATAGTAGAGGGGGAGGAGAGGCTCGCAATGAGCCATGAAGACACTCAGTGCGAGTCCCACAAGTTAAACGGGGATAACATTGCATTGTGTGCCAAACAGCATTGCCAGGCTTCACATTTTATTGTCGTTACTTTTAAAAGGGCAAGTTGCTAGTCTTTAATATCTACTCTGTCCTCTAACCCCAAACGTTTGTTCGCTACTTTCAACACTCTCTTCTGCCCACCACCACCTCCTGTCCCTTCCTGTCTTACAGCTGAAGACTTTGCCAGCCATTTTAAGCATAACATTGAAAACATTTGCAACAAACTCTCCTCTCAACAAGGGTCACACACGCCCTCCTCTCAACTAACTGCCAATACCCACCCTTCACCCTTCCCTAATCCTACAGCCATTATGCATTCCTTTGACCTTTGTAAGAGGATGAAGTCTTCAGCCTTCTATCAACCTCTCGCCTTACTACCTGTCATCTATATTCTATTCCATCATAGCTAATTCATCACCTTTCTCCCACACTATCCCCGTACTCAGATCTCTTGAACATTTCCCTAAACATTGGCACATTTCCATCATCTTTAAAACATGTCATAATTACACCCATTCTTAAGAAACACAGATTTCACAACTAACTACCGCCCTATCTCTCTTTCCCTGGCTTCCAAACTTCTTGCGCGGCTCGTCTGCAATCGCCTTACCCAATTTATCTCCCATCTTGGCACCTTCCAATCTGGCTTCCGACCCCAATAGTCCACTGAGCTCTCACAAAAGTCATTAATGACTTGCTCACCGCCAAGTCAAAGAGTCACTTTTCTATTCTACTTCTCTTGGACCTCCCTGCTGCCTTTGATACAGTTAATCACCCTCTACTAATCCACATTCTCCACTCCCTTGGAATCAGAGATACTGCTCTCTCGTGGTTCACATAATACAAGATTGAACATTTAGTGTCTCCTTCTCTGGCACCTCTTCTCCTCACCCTGTCTGTGGGTGTACCCCAAGGGTCAGTCATAGCCCCCCTCCTATTCTCCATCTACACATCCTCACTTGGCCTAACTGTTCCCTCTAAGCTGTGCGCGCAGTCACATACCCTCAGATGAGTGCACATAACTAAACATGGAGCGCACACAGATCCCTGGGTGGATATTTAATCTTAGTTCCCCCCAATAACTTTTTCCACACAGGGAGAAATAGCTCTCCATTGATCCTTTCTTCTTCTTCCTTTTGCCCTCTATGATTCTTTTCTGTTATGTGCATTGAAACACTCACAGGGAAGGGTGAATGACGCAGATGCTCCCTTTGAGAGAGCGTTGGTGTAGAAATGCATTAGAGCAAATCCAGGCTTCCGGTTCTGACATCAGACGCCGACGTCAGCTTTCTCTCTCAAAGCATTGGCGTCATTCACGCTTCCATGCTGTGTAAACAGTGCTTCAATGTGTGCACGTAACAAATAAAAGAATCACACAGGGCAAAAGGAAAAGTGTCAATGGAGATATATTTCTCCCCAGGTGGAAAAATGTAATGGGTAAAACGTTATGTGCACATAACAAAGAAAAGAATCATACATTGAAAAAAGAAAAAAAGATATAGGGTCATTAAAGATCTATTTCTCCATGGGTGGAAGAGGTTAATGGGACAACAGATTAAATATTCACCTTTAGGGAATTAGAAATTGTTCTTTCATATGGAATTAGTACCCGCTGCCACAAGGCTGGTGGGGTAGCACGACTTTTACGCCCCATGACAAATGCTTTCCGACACATGCGCGCACAGACAAAAGCCTGCATTATTCAGGCGCTCTAAAGTCGTACTACGGGATGCACGCATTCCCAGGAGCCAGTGTAATTTATCTCGAACACCTCCTCACCAATCCAAGCTATCTATAGGGTGTGAAGGACATGGCTGTGAGTGAGGGTCTTGTGTCGGTCTCACTGGTGTCTATGATGTGGTGCGGCTTCTGATCACCATCCCACCACACATAATTGTGTCTACCCCCTGGGGTGCCTTAATGCACAGCGCTGGATTGTATCTCAGACCTCAATGAGTTAATAGACAGCTGTTTGGAGCAAGGCTTGGTTTACATCTCCTTGCAAATTAGAGAGAGGAGGAGGAGAGAGAAAGAAAGACTGCTTGGGGCTGCTTTGCATACATGTGCAGGGTAGCAGGTGTCTGAAGGCTTCAGATTACTCAAAGACCTTTTCTTTCTCAATACTTATTCATCCTCCATCAGTTAAGATATAAAGGGGACTCAGACCCTCATAACGGCCATCTATCTCTACTATCCATCTCCTCCTTGATGCTCCTGTACCACCTCTGCTTAGCTCTCCTATTCATTTCTGCTTTTTTTGCTCTCTTGTCACTCTCCTATCCCACTCCTCCATAGCTCTGTCTCCTGTCCCTCTCCTTTCATCCTTTCTTTCCTATTAATCCTTGTCCCTCTCATTTCCTTTCCTCTCTTCTATCTCCTGCACATCTGGTCTCATCCTCTTGCGCACCTATCCTCTCCTTGTCTCTTTTCATCCTGGGTCCTCTCCCCTCATGTCCCATCTCCTCCATGTCGCACATGCTCACTCCTCTGCCTGGTACTTTCCCCCCATGTTCATGAGCGGATTGATCCAGGAAAGTAGTTCCAGCCGTGGGACAGGAGGCTCAGAGGCGAAGCCAGGGAAGGTAAGTGCGCCGTTGCTGGCAGGCTCGGAACCAGTTACGGCCCGCAAGCTACTGGCAGGCACCAACCAGGTACGTGGTAGGGGGGGAGCCGTGCGGGTCTGGGAGCTGGGGCAGCCGTGCATGCCTTGAGTGCCTGGGGCAGGGGGAGCTAGTGGCAGGGGGCCTGCGCCTGTGGCGCTCATCACGAGGCCTTAGTCCCGCAGTTAATGGCTCTATGGACCGCAAAAGCCTCACCAACATCGCAAACGTTACATACACTGATAATTATTATAGTGATATGTAAATATTTCATTTTGATTTTGTTATTCCAGCACCTTTATTAATAATTTAGTTTTTGTTGCCACTTCACTTGCTTCTGTTCTTGCACATTGAATAGAGTACTTTGAGTCCGTATTTAACCCCTTTATTTCTTCTAGGTGGTTAGTACTGTCCAGATAATTAAAACATTATTATATTTAGAGTTACTTCAATTATTTTATTATTATTCATTTAATAGTAAATGTGTTACAGAATTACACTATCACTAAATTCACTTTAAATAACCAATAATCTGTTCATTATATCTACCTAAAAGAAATCAGTCTGAATTACACACTGGATTTCCATTACTTTATTTGTCCCTACCAATTATGACAGAAATGCTGCATCTAAAACCTTTTTCTGTAGATTGGTGTATTAATCTTAAATCTTCTGTCCTTTAATTAAAGATAATTACCTCTTGTTTTTGTATTTCTCCTTCTCTGAAGGATGTTTTCTTGCTTAAGTCCAATTTTTAAAAAGCCAGGTTGGTTCATTTCAGGTAAAAAGGCATATTTAAGTTTCCTGGATCATGAGTGCATATGATAGAGGAGAATAGTGTATGAAAACATGTTTTTGCATGAACAAATCTCAAAATAAATAAAGACTTAATGCAATGTGTGTTTCTGATATAAGAAGAATGTGTTAGATTTGAAAAAAAAAAAAAAAAAGGTAAAAACAGGGAACCTTTAATGATATAACAATATATACCAAACATCTAATCTTCGATTAATGTAAGTTTCTTTGTAACAGCGCTCAGTTTTCCAGTTGTACAATGCATCTTCAAAGAGATAACATGAGAGAAATAAAGAGGCTACAGTTTAAACAGTTTGTGTAAGATTTATTCCTTTACAAGTATGATTATATACAAATTAGTAACACACGTTACTGCCTAGTTCACTTATTTTCACTTGCTTTAAATATTAAGAGGTGAGGACATCCCAAACCATCAGGGTGAGTCAGAATCTAAAAGCAGATGTAAGAAAAGCTAAAAGAAACAGAATCAAAACAAAATTGCACTTTTTTTTTTACATTTTTAGTAGTTTAGACCTCACATCTATAGAAGTTTTCCATTTTACAGAGCTGGAGGGCAGATCATTCAAAGACTTAACTAGTCTGTTCTTTTGGGGAAAGAGTATTTCATGTACTTTTTAATGCATCCATATATGCAAATGAGAACAATAAAAAATGAAACTGAATTTGCTCAATGCTTATATTCCCCTGTGCAGATTCTCTGATTTTCCTGCAATGCATGCAATTGTACCTTTTAAAATGCACAACAATGTTTCAAAGCATTCCACAGATATCACAGAGGTTTAAGGAGACTGTCACCCCAAAATGAAGTTGCCTTTTAGGTTATTCTTAAAGAGTATGAAAAGCTGGCATAGAATTTCATGTTGTTGTTGCTACATTTATATACAAATCATCAGCAAATGCATATTAATTAGCTGCTTTTATGTGCTTATAAGGGTTACAGTCTGCTTGTCTGTCTCTGTGGAGGCCAAAATAATGACCCCAAATGTTATCAGGCAGTTAAACCCCTCTCACGCCCAGCATAGGAATTGCAACATCAATGCTAAATATTTTAGGAATGCTGTAGAGAAAAATTGCAAGTACAATGTATAGCCAGTTTATAATGCTCTTTAATATGAAATCAACTTCCTGTTGGGGTGACTGCATCCCTTTAAATATTAAAGAAGTTAATTATCAAAGCTGCAGTTGCTAGCAACAAAACTAAGCAAGATCAGGAAAAGTAAAACTCATATCCAGTGTATTTCTAAAAGGGTTGCACCCACAGCATTGCTATAGGAGACCATGAAGGATTCAAATGTGTTGTTTGTAGCCCGCATGTAAACATGGCAGGGGATCCCACATTGATTAACAACATGACCCCAAACACAGGTCTTAACTATTGCTTATGAGATTCCTCCATGGTTTATAAAATGGCAAACTTAACAGCCATACCCATTTTAATCACTTCTTTCCTCAGCTCAGACTCAAAACATTCCTTTATTCACAATTAAACAGTTCCAAAACACATACCTTTTTTTAAAAATGTTATTACTGCTTATCTATTCCATTTTAAACTAAATCTTGCCTTTTGTTTTTAGCCCTGAGCTCTACTGAAACATGTTTTTATATGTTTCTAGTTAAAAAAAATAATTAATTTCTGCGTTTCAGGTGACGGAACATGCAATATTTAAACAGGCTTTCAGACAAAGGAATGTGTATAATTTGCTATAACTAGTGTAAGCAGTGTCATGGAATAACTAGATTTTATATAATAAAATGCAGTGAGTTCAAAATGACCTTAAAATATCTGTGCCCCTCATGGGGGTTACACTTACTCTTTAGAAATCTTACAAGTCCGTCTCATAATGGACATATATTTGTCTCTTTCTTTACTTACTCATGTAATATATTAAAAAAAAAAAAAATACCACACTTAAAATTGAAAAAGGAAGAGGAAAACAAATGCTTAAAAAACAAAACAAATAAACTATTGTTGATATTGTACGAGAGTAAAGATTTAAGATGGTTGCTAAGGTCTGCCTACTAATAACAAAACCCTTCCTTAAAAATTACTGCACACAACAAAAGGGTAGGGCTATACTGTTGTTAAATGTTAAAAGACATGTTCACATGTTTTTGAAGATTTTAATCCTTTTATTGATCGCAAATAAGAGTTTCCACCGCAAACATATTTTCAAAGTGACGGATCTTACGACAGTTTCCAACATCACGTTTGTGGATCCCTGAAAGGAGTAGAAAGAAAGGAGTAAAGTTATTTGCATTGTTTTTATTTGCAAGGCAAGCCAGTAACCAAAACCAGCAAACACAAACAACATATATCATCGTCATCATTTTTTTCATGTGACCTCTTACACCGAATGCCAAGACCACTCTATTTGTATGAAGGGTTAATTACAAGAGCTTAAAAGGTAAAGGGAAATGTTCTGACTATATGGGCATAGCCCTTTACATCTCTAAAATGACAGTGGCAGTAGCACAGCTCGCACAACTGGCCATTTCTGAAGGTAAAAGGGCAGTGTGAAAAAGAAAGATAAGTTCCCTTGAAGAAACTAGCTTTCATGGGTCAGCAAGAAGTTGGGGGAAGTCTCTAACTATAATAATTCAAATAATTACTCAAACACATATGGCAGCTTTGGAAACCCCTTGCAGGAATTCAGATAATAAGAGATGAAGAGGGAGTATTTAGTAATAAATTTAGTGATAAGAACAGGTATGTAAATGGAAACAAATATAATTTAACTGTATTTCAGAAACAAAATAATGAATTCTATTCTTGGAATTTTGCTCAAGATGGCAGCAGAAGTGGGGCATATATAAGCCAGGCAGCTTGAATGGATTGAGAAGGGAAGATGGAAGTCAGGTGACATGGATACAGAAATGGTCAAGTGTCAATAGCCTACGTGAGAGACCAGAAGTGACCGAATTGTGAGTTATGGTACGAATCAAAGATAAAATGTAATTTATTAGAAATGTATCTTTGGCAAGGGCAACTGAGGCAAAAGGGGCGTGACAAAGGCATGACTGAACCGTGATATAAACCCAGCCCTGGGTATGATAAAAATCAGAACAGCTGCTACATGCATAGAAACAAAAAAGTAGAAAGATCCAGATGAACAGAGTAGATGCCTTTACAATTTGTAAAATATTTGAAGCACTGTTTTAAAACATACCTCGAGTGGTTTCTTTGCGCTGGAGTCTGAATGTCTCCTTGTCATGACACAAGCGATAAATAAAGAATCCCAGCTGATCAACATTCTCAATGCGCTCAGTAACCACCATTTGTTCATGAATCAGGTAAGACTGTGGTAGGTAGGTTCCAGCCTGCAACATGAATACAAAAAAATAAATCTAAGGTATAAATAAGGTTATTACCACTATCTTGAAATAGTAAGTGATAACCAGTAAACCCTCTGGCTGGGCTCCATCACAGATGGTTTCCATGTATAATACTGAACTTCATATTTCATTCTGCATAGCTGTTTAAAACTGAATTTTCGGTCTTTTAATTTTGACAACCATGTAAACCTTTAAAAACAGATACATGGGTAAAAACTTGAAAAGAACATTAACAAAAGAGAAGATGTTCAGATGAAGATATTAACATGTGCATAATATAGGGTTGACCAGGGATAATGGAAACACAAGCTCCTGGTGGAAAGCTGTGTCCGTAGTCTTTAGTTTTCAAAACACTTCAAGAGCTTTATCCTATTTTATTCTCATATACAGCAAAATCTACCTACATTTCGATACCACCTTATTTTTGGTTTTAGCTCACGCCGACTGCATAGTGCAAGAAAAAGGAGTGGGAGATATTTAGAAAATCAGTGTTAAATACAGTGCTAATAAATATTTTTTTTAAACCTGAACACACCTATATTTGCATGTTTGGTTTTCAAGGGAGTGGAGTCACAAAGTCAGCACGTCAGAATTTTGAATTTCATGTTTTAACACAGATGTGAATGAACCGGTACCTTTATCTTTATATAATCCTGACCTGGTACTTTTATTATTTATAAATAATTCCCATTAGAAGTGTGATCAGAAGCAGACAATAGGAGGCAAGACACAGGTCGTGTGCAATTTGGAGGGGGCAGGGGGGCTGAATGCATTTGAAGAGGAATGCTACATATATAGATATATACATACTTTTGTAGAATAGAACAAAGGTTCTAAATTTACATTTTCACCTGGTATCTATATGCACTGGTTAATAGAAAACTCTAAGGTTCTCAGGTCTTCTTATATATTTTTGTTTACCCCAGACCCATTGCAGGGAGTCAGAAAATGCCGGGTGAGTGGTCATTTAGACAGCAATCTGGCTGCCGCATTACTGACAGACTTGGAGTGACAATAGTTGCATTATGGGAACAACAATAGGAAGTTGGATGTTTTTTTTTTAGTGTCTGAGAAAAAGCAGAGTTAGATTTCTGTAATCAAACATGACTACATTCCCTGAAACAGTCAGATTTTAGAAATCTATAAAAAAAAGTGCAAGATCACCCCCCCCCCCCCCCCCACAAACAAAAGTACCTTAATGTTGACCAGCAGTTCCAAAAAGTTCCTTGGAGGCATAACAATGGAAGTGTTCAGAGGAATCACATAGCATTTGTTTAAACTAAGATCAAGGTAAGCAGTCAATTTCTGGTAAGAGAAATACATAATTAATTATAATATTTACAGAGATACATTGTGTTCAGCTTTTGCAAAACAAAATACTAAAGAAGTCCAATAGAACATATTTTTATGCAAGGACAAATGTATTTCCAGTTAAACAACATATAGTATTCAAAAATGCAGAAAATAACATTCAAAAGTATGTAAAGAATAATTTACTGAAGCAGTGGCTCAGCAACTTTTTTTTAGAACGTACACATTTTTTATTTTAAATATATATTAATTATATGATTGTTAATTCCTTGATATAGTTGAAAATGTTTATATCTCCTTTGAAGAATCAAATACATTTAATAATTTGGCTTGACCTGGTTTCTGTTAGATTGCTTTTGCAAGTGCATAGAAAGCTCTCTACTCATGAACACAAAACCCTATCAGGAACCAACTAACTTTAGATTACTTAAAGTTTATTCTATAACTCGGTACCCCAACAGAGGTTACATTTTTACTAAGTCTTACTCCTCTTCGTGCTTTTAACTACATCCCTCTCTTTCTTGTTTTGAGACTTTATGGGCAGCAGAGTATTTCCTACTATTGTGATCTCTATTACTAGTTAATCCTAAAATAGGTAAAATGTATTGATTTACTTTTTTCCCTTTCTTTCAATTATAACTATATGATTCTGAACATATATAGAGATGTGTCCATAATTAGTTTTGAAAGATTCATATGACATGTTCATATTATAGCTCTCAATAGTATTACTTAATACAAGTACATATAAAAGCAGCATCTGGTAAGTTTATATGCAACGTATAAACCAGCCAAGTTGGTTAAGACCCTGGACTTTTCCAGAGTCACAAAATTGAGTATATATATAGAAATATATGTATAATAGCTAAGAGAATAGTAGCTTTCAGTAAAAGCCACATCTCCCGGGGACTTGTCAACCCTGATGTAAGGAATCCTTTTTTCCTTGCACCCTTGTATATTGCTGGAATGTATATGAATCAGGATAGAGCTAGTGTATTTCTTGCGTTTCTGTACTATGTAAGAGAATGCAGCCATTTTCCTTTCCGGCGCTGCCCACGTTAATCTCCTGCCCTAGATTAAGACTTGCTTTCCTAGAGAACGCTGCAGTTGAGCTCATTAAATAGCAACCGTCATATCAGAATGAGCTCAATGCCAGAAAATCATTTTTTCATTTTTATACAAGAATTGCACTATTTTTAATGTGTCACAGTAAGCAAGTACATGTTTGTAACTGCAGAATGTTCAAACAGAATACGGTTAAATTGTACACAGATACCAGGATATGTGTCATGCTGAAGATTAATGTAGCATTATTTGTCAAAAACATCACAAGGTTAATTAGGCAAATGCTTTCTCTACATGCACTGACTAAATGCAGTGTTACAGTAACACTGTACTGCATAGTTAAGGAGTAATTAGCAGGGTTTTTATTTTATAGAAGTGTCTAAGGGGATCCCATTTAACAACATTGCCTACCTCTGTGATTCTCCCACCCACACAAGCAGGAGCAAGTCAAATAATGAGGGATTTTGGTTGCAAATACAATATGTACCACGGCTATCTTGATCTAGTGTGCACTGAACATATTTGCATGCTCTTGTGCAACACCACTTGATGGCGTCACTAAAGCACCGGGAAGCACTTTAAGGGCTTCCATAGCATCTGATAACAACCTGATAGAGCTACAGTGATGCATAATGGTTTGCACAAGATAATGGTGGCTGTGCCTCTTATGTGTTTAAGTAGGAGGATCACAGAGGGAGGTAGCACTGCCAAATGGAGATACAATGAAGATACAAGCATTTCATTTACATTTTTATAAATATAAACTTCTATATACTGCCTAAGTAAGCAGTATTAATAAATAGTACTTTTTCCTTTAAAAGGACTACTGTAGTGTTCATGCAATTGGGCTTCATTTATTTATGTAATAACTAGTTAGAAATAGAATCCGTATTGGAAGAAAAAAAGAGTTATCAATGTGGCTTTTGAAAATTAAAGGGACTTGATTTGATTAGAGTCTTAATCTGTTGTCCTGATAACCATGTTTATCTGCATACAGGCGGTCCCCGGGTTACAGACGAGATATATTACCAAGAATGTCTTTAGGTCAACTCAGTTAAATGATAATAATCACAATATTGATAATAAGTCACAAAATGATAATGGCTTGTAGGTGGTAACAATAATACAGTGTAATACTGTAGTAATAATAATAATAATAATAATCCTGTTCTGTAATAATAAGTTACAGACACTATTGTGGACTCTTTTTTAATTTAAACAAATAGAACAAAAACTAAACTAAACAAATTCATACAAAAAGCCTTGGGAGCCTGTATGGAAAGTCTGTAAGTAGAGTCTGTTGCAACCCTTCTGCATTCCCTGCAGTCTAACCTACAGAGGTCAGAAAAAAGAAAAATCGAGGACATTCTTCTGGGCAAATCACCCATGGATACTTAACAGGGCGTGGAGAGAAGAACATCTGCTGGACGTTACTATGCTAAATTCAAATGTAAGCTTTTAAAAGAGGGCATCCTTTTAGGTTAGAAGTAAAAAGATTCCATCTTAAAGAAAGAAAAGGGTTCTTCACAGTAAGGGTGGTTATCTGTGGAATTCTCTACCAAAAGAGGTGGTGACAGCGGATTTGATAGTTAACTTTAAAAAGGAATTGGATTTATTTTTTTAATAAAAAAGGGCATTCAGGGTTATCCTGGATAATTAGAGAGGGAGTATTAATCCATGTATCCAGTATCTGGGGTCAGGAAGGAATTTTATCTTTCACCCATTTTGAGACAATTGGCAAGTTTCAATTTGATTTCTTTTTGCCTTCCTCTGGATCAAAACACAATAATCCACATATTGCAATGGTCAGAGGAGAGCTAAAATGTTTGAACTTGATGGACTAAAAGTCTGATTTCAACTTCAGTTACTATGTAAAAAACTATACTGAATTTATTTTTTTCAAATACTGATTTTCTTCGACAGTGGTCCTTTAAATGTTTATTAGAAAAGGGGCCAGGGACAGTGTAACAAATATAACAAACTAATAAAATATCACTCACCCTGTGAAAGTCATGAACAATGTCAGCAGGGTCACTGTCAGCAAATTCAGGCACTGGAACATTGATTAGTTCAACATCTTCTTCCTCCAAGATCTGAATACTCTCCTTAAATGAATGGAAACGAGCAGGTGTATCTACATAAGGCTCATTGAGTGAATAGTCATCATCAACATATCTGATTCCACAGAAGTAAACACCACGCTAAAAGAAATAAAAAAGAATGAGAAAGATATTAGTTAAAGCAAGGAGTGTGAGGTACTTTTTATGAAAGTAACCCAGGTCATTGATTACAGGGTAAATTATGATGACTAGGTGAAGCTAAATCTAATCATTATTTCAAAAGCTTCTTGAGGTGTCATTTTATAGTTTTCCAATGACAGACATTATCAAACATTCCAACAGATTGTTACCAGTCTATTTCTTAGAAATATGTTGAGAAATCATGCAAAATAATAGAGCAAAATTATGTTGTCTGTCAGGCAAATACTAGTCAGAGGACAACAAATGCCAACCCTACTGATATTCTCCTCGGCTGTGAATAGCTCTGTAAGGTAACTAATACAATCTATGCACACATATGCTCAACTCTGACCCTAAATGGTTAGGGACATCACCTGTCTTCCTCTGGTAAGCAGAAAACGGTTAACTAGTTTGAATGAAGCAATTGCAAGAAGCAAATAGTAGTTGTAACGTGGTCTCAGTGAAGTGGCAATAACATGCGGAGGTTCAACTATCTTTTTCTCTATACAGAGTTACTGAGAGCAGAAGACATCTGCAGATTCATACTTCACCACCAGTGCAGCCTGGACTGTTTGCATGCAGGACAGAATAGGTAAAGCATATCCTCTGCAATGTGCACCAGGGGTTGGGGACACTGGAAGACCCCGAATGGAGATCTTGAATGAGAATCTTTAAACAGTCAAGTGATTTATTTGCTTTATGTACTCATGAATGAATTATTATTGCCTGTTGTCACATAATTTGAGCCTCTAAGGAACTTTTTGAATTATGAACAGTCCTATTGTGCATTGGATAATAAAATTATTGATCTCCATTTTATTGGTCGATGGTTTCATAGAAGCGTGTAGTCTTTTATAAAGCTAGGGAGGTTCATAAATAATTACAAATACTATAATATTTTCATTAATACAATTATACCACCCTTAAATAAGTAAAATGATCTAGAATGGTGTTATATTTATAGTTTAAAATAAAATTATGAAATCACACAAAATGATCATTCTTGCTGCAAGATATACAGTAACAGACAAGGATGAGAAGTATACAATGCTTGGCACAATAAGATAAAATATCTATGAAATCAAACTGAATTAAAGAAGCATGAGACAATGTTTCCCAAAAATGTAGATCAGCATATTAACATTATAAAAACAACTCCAAATTAAAAACATTTACAGGACTTCAAAAGTACTTTTACCAATCATAGGCTGAATAGGGAACACAACAGGTAGCTACTGTCACAACCTACTATGATGATGGGATCTAGAGTATCCTAGTACTCTTATTCCCAGTAGGTTTAGACCTAAGTTTGGGTGACTCTAGACCTATGGACAGTCTTTGTCGGTACAAAGGCATAAGTCCCAGCTTGCTTTGGTAGTGTACCTGGGAGCACCTTGGTAGGGAGTCAGAACGAGCTCCTCTACAAGCATATGCCTCTGGGTCAATAATACATGCTTAGTCAAAGTATGAAAATTAAGAACAACTTCTTTATTTTTACACAAGTATTTAAACAACTCACAAAACCAGTACAGGGAGTGGCTACCCCCTTGTCCAACCCTCATCTTCCTCTTGGCCAATGGGGTAATCTCCAGAGTAACTTGATTACCTCTGGCCAATGGACAAGAGGTAAGCTCTGGGAACTTCCAGATCCCTCCCATGGGCCACCCACTAGGTGTAGCTACCTAATTCACTTGGTCTCTGGCTCTCAAGGGAGAAACATCTGTTTGCTACTGTACTATGACCCTGATTTTGGGCTGAAGACCCCATGGGGTTAAGGTGCCTCAATGTCTGTACAGACCCCTTTGTTTTGGCCTTGCTATCACTTCAAGTGTTTACTTTAGGTGATAGCTGGAAGGCAGATGGGTGATCTACTCAGGTTACTATCTGTATCAGACCCAATATGGATGACTGCACACACCATGGCTCCCACATTACAATACAATATATTTACAGATAATACCACTTCAACATTTTATAACCCACATGTTATGAGTTGGGGCAGTACTTCCCACGTCAGTCCACTTAATGCGTTATGACGACTTTATTAGTAGTGAGGTGGTAAACTGCCTCTTCTCTGAATGCATAACAATAACAGTGGGACTCTGCCCTGAATATATAACATTACAACAGTGGCTCTGGGAGCCCAAAACCTTCTGTTCAATAACATGTGGCAGATAACAGTTCCAAATCCAAGATGGCCCCTGGCTGATTCATGACAGCTACCACAATACTTTCACTTCTAGCCATAAACATGGGGGAAGTATTTATATGCTACCATAGTCACTTCCCTTCTGGCCATAAATATGAGGGAAATATGTATATTTGTCCACTGCTGCCAAAGTGAAATCGCTTCTAGCCATACACATTAAGGAGATCTTTCTATTCCTTCACTACTTTTACGTCAGACACTTTTGTTTGAAAAAGGGTGGTAGCCTAATGTGGTGAAAGCTTATAAATATGGTTAAGGCATAAGTGTTGTGTTAATCACCATATAGCCTAGGTTGTACTAGGGCTTCATGCTTAAAAACATTTAAAACCAAAATGGTGATCCATGGGATAGCAGTAAATAATTGTCTATTCGACCATACAAGTTGTAACTAACCTAGAACATTGTAGCAGATGAAACTACTGTGAAACTACTGTGGTAGCTACTTGTATTCCCTATTCATCCTAGGATTGATAGAAGTACTTTGAACTCCTGTATGTGTTTTTAATTTGGCGTAGTTTTTTCTGTAGTGTCAATAAAGATTCCGTTTTTATAGTTGGTTGAATAGTTATAGTGGTGTTAGACATCTGGAAATAATCAAACTAAATGATGTTGGGGAAAATATTAATAACATGGAGAACATGAGGAATAGATGAACTGCAATTATCAAATATTAACATACCGTATATACTCTAGTATAAGCCGACCCGAGTATAAGCCGAGGCACCTATTTTACCACAAAATACTGGGAAAACTTGTGTCTCTTGCCTCTCCTCTCCCTCCCCAGTGTCTCTTGCCTCTCCTCTCCCTCCCCAGTGTCTCTTGCCTCTCCTCTCCCTCCCCAGTGTCTCTTGCCTCTCCTCTCCCTCCCCAGTGTCTCTTGCCTCTCCTCTCCCTCCCCAGTGTCTCTTGCCTCTCCTCTCCCTCCCCAGTGTCTCTTGCCTCTCCTCTCCCTCCCCAGTGTCTCTTGCCTCTCCCGTGTCTCTTCCCTCTCCCTCCCCAGTGACTCTTCCCTCTCCTCTCCCTCCCCAGTGTCTCTTCCCTCTCCTCTCCCCTCCCTCCCCAGTGTCTCTTCCCCCCTCTCCCTTCCCTGTGTCTCTTTTCCCCCCTCTCCCTCGTGTCTCTTTCCCTCCGCCTCCCTTATCACCCTCCTCAACCCCACTCCTCAACAGCCCTCTTCAACCGCCCTCCCCATCCTCATTACCTCCCCCCTCCTCATTACCTTCCATCAGCAGCTGCTCCTCCTCCGCGCGTCTTCCGGCTGTGTCTGGACCCGGCCAATGCTAATGATGTGACGCGCATGTCACGTCACGTCATTAGCATATGCCGGGTCCCAATGAAGCCGGAAGACGCGCGGAGGAGCAGCTGCTGATGGAAGGTAAGTGAGGGGAAAGGGAGAGGGGGAGGTAATTAGAAAGTGGTAAAGTCAGGAGGAGGAGGGATGGACAGACACAGGAGAGGGGGGATGGAGAGACACGGGAGAGGGGGAATGGAGAGACACGGGAGAGGGGGAATGGAGAGACACGGGAGAGGGGGGATGGAGAGAAACGGGAGAGGGGGGATGGAGAGACAGGGGGAAGACTTGAGTATAAGCCGAGGAGCCATTTTCAGCCTTAAAAAAAATGCTGAAAAACTTGGCTTATACTCGAGTATATACAGTAATTATTTAGTTATCTGGCTATGAAGTTCTCCCCTAAGAAAGCTGAAAAAAATAGGGGACGAATATGAGAAAATTAAGAATCTGGATTTAAAAGGCATAAAATTAATTACATTAATATTGAAGTTTTATTACAGTTTGTGCTATATACTTTCTTCACAATGTAACAATCTAAAAAATCATGAGAATATTACAATTTGTAAACTATAAATAACAGACAGTGGGAGACCCCGAGCACTCCCCAAGCAAGTGGCCGAAAAAAATGTCAGGGTCAAGGTGAGAACTGCTGCCTGAAGCCAAAATCTAACTCCTAGTGATGGAGCTATATTTAGAATTATTTAAAAACAAATAGACATCGCTGTACAACAAAAGTGCTTTCGATAACTTAGACTGTTTACATGGAAACTATATCTATCTAAATTTGCTAATAGTTCAAAGCAATAGTGAGAAAATTATGTTTATTATGATTTCTTAAAAAAAAAAAAAATCATCAGATTTACATGCACTTTGTACCATACCTACTTTAATATATTTATATAGTTTTGGATAACTTCCTATGTTTTTTTATCCCCCCCACCCCCCAGACTGCAGCCCAATTAGCACAGCTAAACAAATGGAAAACACTTACCTGCAGAGCAAAGTATTTGTAAAGGTATGCACCACCCAAGACTATGCCAGCCAGCATGAAGGCCAGGCCAAAGCACATACACCAGCACCAAGCTCTTCTCTGTCCAAGCGGCACGACTTCATCTTGCTCCTGTAACCAAGCATATATACATGGCATGTTTAGTAGTAATAATAATATTTATATATATATATATATATATATATATATATATATATATATATATATATATATATATATATATATATATATATATATATATATATATATATATACACACACACACACATACATAATATGCACAAGTCATTTGTACCATTACACTACGTTACAACTTGCACATAGGTCTAAAATCCAGCCAGTCCCTCACATCCATACAATATACATGATTTAAAATTTAAACTCATTGTCAAAGAACAACTCACATATTTGTAACTAATGTAACACATTAATAAAGAAAAATCTGTAATGTAATAGACTTTTGGTGTGATGAGTGTTTCCATCTTGGACCTGTCTAGTTGGCCTCTAACCTGAGGGGAAGGTTCTTATTGAGAGTTAACAGAACCACACAAGCAACACTTTTTACTTAGGACAAAATGCAGTTGTCCCAAAAGACAATTCGGCCCAACTATCTAGTTGGTGTCCAGATGTAAAGAAATGTAATCATGAACTGAAGAAATTTGCAGATCATATCCCCAAAAAGGAAGAGAATGTAAATTATCCCAAAAGGTGAAATCAAATATATTAACATAGAAAAGCTAGAAACTCTCAATGCCTCATAATTATGGTAGTTAGAGGATTGCTAGGTTGTTGGTGCACGTAAATCATATTAAGCCACTTGTAATAAAAGCCTGTATGAACTTTGCACTTTTCTTCTCTAATGATTAATTCAAGTACAATTACTTCTGATCAGGGCAGGTCTGCTTCTTTGCTGCTACATATGCCAACTTCCTGAGCTAACATCTCAAAGTACAAGCCTAGCCTTGCCATAATGACATGATAGTTTTATAAATAACCTTTTAAAACAAACACTGAAATGTTTAACTATACTACAGTTCGACTTGGCGTATGAAGTTTGTGTGATATTTTTTATTTATTTATCAGAAATACAAATTATTGTACAATGGCACATAGGTATACTGGGGATCACATCACCTACAATTGTACTGTTAGCTCCTGAAGTCTTTGTTATTATGTACATATTTCCATATATAAACTATTCCATGGAAGTGCCATTCCAGTTTAATTAATATGATTTAACAAAAAGCCCAGTAACTTTTAATATTTTCTTTTATGTCATTTGGCCCCTTCTGACAAAAATTCAAACTACTGTAAACCCTAAGCTCCCACCTTCAGATACATCTGAAACAATTTTGCAGTTTTTGGAAAGACTGACTTTTCCAACATTCAGATATAATCAAAGGATTAATAAAATCCAAGAGGGAAATGTCTTCCAGAAAAAGAATCATACAAGAACGAGCGGTCATGATTTTGAATTGGAAGATTTAAGGATACGAGAGAGTACTACTTTACAGAAAGAGTACTAGATAAGCCTTTCAGTGGTATCAGTAGAGTCAAATTGTTTAATTTAAGTATGCCTGGGACAAGCTTAAAGCTATTCTGATGCTTAATTAAGCCAATTTTTTGACAGAAGAATGGGCATTTTTGGTTCTTATCTGCTGTCAAATCTGTTTCATATATATACGTCGACATCATAGACATCTGACATGCCTTTGTTAGGAAAGCAAGTCCAATAACCAGGTAAGATATCAGGCAGACTGCATAAAAATGTTAAAAGAAAAATTATTGAAAAACATGTTTTACTGATTAGAAGAGTGCTCATTAAAAAAAAGGTAGAAATCCATAGTCTAGTATATAGCGATGTAGAAGTTGGTAAATGTATGTGGCAGAATGTCTGTAAGCAAGACATTATAATCTAGTTCTTCAAATTAGGTTAGTGGAAGCTGAATACAGTGCTGAAAAATATAGAATTTGTACAAATGAAGTAATCCAGAAGCAAATATACATATTATTCTTGGAATTTATTTACAATATTGACAATCATATTTAAGTGTACACTGAAACTTGCCACAAACATATCAATCCAAAAAAAATATTATTTTTCTTCAGAATATGCCATACCTTGTAAGGCATTACAATGTGTTAAGCATATAGGGTTATTGCCAAAATGCTATTCACACAAATATATATACCAGGGTGTGTTATAGCGCAACTTAATGCATATTCAAGTCTGTACATGTGTGGTTGCTTTTTTTTTTAAATCAAGTTTAAGTGCATTTTTTCAGCTACTATTTCCCCCAGTTTGCATGGCTATTTTTTATTTAAACAAAATACATAATTACTGTTTCTAGAAATTCTTTTTTGATAGATATAGGGATGATTTTTGTGTTTTTTTTCCTTTTCTTCGGTAGTAATTCGGTAGTAATTCTCAACTTGTGAGAGACCAATAACACTATTAAAGTGTCTGAACTTTCTCGTTTTACCCAATACCCCAACTCCCAAAGGAATCATGCAAGAACCTGCTATTAGCCCAGTGGCAAACAAAATACTTAGCAGTCAACTAATCAAACATGTTTACAGCTCCACCCTCAATGCACTTTTTTGTCCAAGAGCTATGCAGAGGTATTTGCTACACTGCAGGAAATATTGTACCCCACTAGTTCTAGACAGCAGGTCCTAGGGACCTTATCTACCGGAAAGTAGGAACAGAGAGGGATGAGGAGAGCCTAACTTTAAAAACATAACCTTTTTACTAGTTACAGCTATATATAGATTATTAATGAGCTTATCTACAGCTGAAATTTACTTTATTCAAAATTGGTGAAAAACTAAATAAAAATAAAATAAAAAATAGTGTGCCATATGTAGTGCAACTCTGTTAGAAATGTCCATTGGAAGTTAAGCAGCCATGTTGTAGGCAAAC
This sequence comes from Discoglossus pictus, assembly GCA_027410445.1. Taxonomy (NCBI): domain Eukaryota; kingdom Metazoa; phylum Chordata; class Amphibia; order Anura; family Alytidae; genus Discoglossus; species Discoglossus pictus. The sequence continues at coordinate 368,362,708 of CM050164.1, read as the reverse complement.
ACCTGTTGTGACACTAAAGCATATTGGAGCAAATGCTCCTCAAAACACAGGATGTGCAATTATTTTATTTTTTTAATGCTTAAAATATAACAGAAAACATGTTTTTTTTAATAAAGTATGTCAGTATACAGGGGTGTAGGTGCCAGAATAATTCTGGGGGTGGTGGATACAGTTCCTACTCCCATGTCAGTATCCTCCGACAACAATGATTTTAAAGTTGCTCATATAACAATGTTCTTTTAAACAGACTGGATCCAGTTCTTATTATAGGAGAATTTGCAAAACTGATCCACACGAAAAAAGGTAAAAACAAAATACAAAAACAGACTATTATCCTGAGCAGCTGAGAGGGCGTCAGGCATAACAATACACTGTGTCCTCAGATTCTCAATAATTAATTATTTCCTGTCGGATCTTCAAAGGGTGTGCGACAGGCATTCAAATTAACTAAAGGTCAGTCTCTCCCTGGTACAAATGGTAATGAGCGTCTTCAGATATGCCAATAAAAGCACCAGTGGTACTTAGCAAGATAATGGAGATGTAAGAATGTGCAACTTGTCCTGTTATTTTTTTGTATCTAGGCTTTCATCATTTAAATACGATTTAAATATAACTAATGTCTGAAATACAGGGTAAATAATTAGACCAACTACAATTACTACATATTCATAATGGGAGTTAAATGTCCCAAGACTTCACATATTTTTGGAATGCTTTAATTAATATGACAACCATTTCACCACTCTACATGCATCATGATGTAAGTAACATATATTAGGATAATCAGTAGCCATCTGGAGAAAACACTTTTAACATCTTAGTTTAAATGTATTCATTGCAAATGGAGGTAAAATATCTTGTGGCCATATACAACAAGACAAAAGTATCCATAGAACAGGGGAAATTACAAATTAAAAACAACACACATTAAAAATAGGAATTGAACCAAAATGAAATGCTGTATCAAACAACAACACCTCAAAGACTTTTGTTTTCTTTTTAATATAGTATGCAGCCAAGTTGTCAATTACTACATTTCAGCAGTCAGTCAAGATTACATTTAAGTGCAGTTTTTGGGACTAATGGAAAGGGTTTTCTTAATGATGAGGAAAAATATATTTTTTTTTCATTTAAGATAAATAATTATACAACATCAAACGAAATATGTTTTAACAAATGAAAAACACAATCAAAAAGCCTTCAAATATAAAACTGCATGTAGGTGTGTCCTTAATGGGGGTCAGCTCCACTGGTGTAAATAATCAAATATAATTAAATGACTGTATATTATTTAATGAGCAATATTTATTTTTAATATAATTAAATATGAATGAATCATTGGTTGATGCCTATTAAAAAATCTTGCTCTAGTTTTTTTTATGGCATTACAGTGGTCTTTCAAAGCAGGGACATCCAGAAATCATTGCCTGTTCTAAGGACTGGAAATAGTAATGCTCCTTAATATTCCCTTTTTAGTAAGTCAGCAAAAACCAAACTCGGGTGTAATGTCAAAATAGACAGGTTTCTCAACCTTCACCAATTTAAAGCTGAAGTTGTTTTTCGCTTCCCTAAACTTATTTTTGTTAGACCAATGTAATAATGAAAGAGAATATAAATAACCTACAGACTTTCCCATACTGAGAATGACTTGGCTAATTTCCTTCTGAGTTGTATCTGAAGGGATTACATTTTGTACCCTATGAAAATCTCTTTACATAACACCTGAGGGCTCACTGACATGTCAAGGAGATAAAGAATGTGTAAAGTATTTTTTTTTTCAAAATTTATACCGTACATTTTTTTCCAATCTTTCTTTTGAACAATACCTTTTCATCCAAATCTCCACCCCTCCACCTGGCTCACACCTTGCCCCTCTCCAAGGGGGCAACTCCATGGCCATAGGGACATAAATAGTACATTTTATAGCACCCATTGCATGAGAATCTGATGTGAAAGGGCATTATGCAGATATGCTTTGTTTTGTGTCCAACTACCTTTTTTCTACTCTTCTATAGTAAATGTACTACAGCTGTATAAAATTAAGATAATACAGAGGGGAAATAAGCAATTGTCTTAAAGGGACACACAAATGTCTAAGAGGTTAGACTCCAGCCATGGGTGTGGGAAATTTTACCATTTTGCTTTGGGTGAAATAAAAAAGGTAATAAAAAGTACTGTAAGGCCCATTCAAGGACTCTGGAACCAGTGATGTTACTACTTATTTCAAGTGAAACACATATCCCACCAATCGGTTAGAAGATTACTTCACTCTTTTTCTGGGCGGAGGTCTCTACCTATATACACACACACACACAGAATTGTGTGTCTGTGTGTGGGGGATTAAATCTTTGAATGTAAATGTAATAATCAATCCAATAATACAGTTCATGAATTATTAAACATGAATTGTATTAATGATCAATGCCTAATAAATACATCTTGCCCTAATTTTTACTGCATTACATTGGTCTAAAGCAGCGACATTCAGAAAACATTGCCTCAAAGCAATTAACGGACTGCAAAAATCTTCTATTGTGACTGTGTCCTATGGGCAGTAGTATATTTGTGATTCTCTCACTAAAGCTCTGATAATACTATTACAACAGAAAGAGAATACTCTATTACTGTGATAAAGCGAGTTAAAGGGGGACAGAACAAAGAAATTAAACCTATTATGTGGCCCTGAAGTCAATAATTAATAATGCTATTAAGAATGTGTATGCTTATGATCAGCAATAGATTATGAAGTCTTTATTAGGAATCTAGGCAAGAGTGATAGGGCTAATTCGCTAATAATTACCCATTTTGTCCAGGGATTTTAAAAATATAAAGCTGTAATTACTTTAGAACATTACAGTAATTCTCATGTTAAAGAAAAATAATAAAAAATAAGTAGTGCAACATCCTCTTGATAAAAGATATATGTAAAAACACACACACACACACACACAGATATATGTGTAATTATATATATTTGAAGATTATGGGTGATTAAATTAAAAGACTAACAGGACATATTATAGCAAGAAATGGGACCATAAGGGGTAAATAAATAGCCAAGTTAAAAAATATATATAAAAAAACTATTAAAAAACAAACCCCCAAAAAAACACATTCTCCTCGATTGATCACTAGCCAGCGTAGCTCACAGCAGAAGTTTGTGCTTAGGTGGAACTTTCCCCATAGCCTCAGCCAAGTCTGGATAAAGCCTGGGAGTATGAGGAGACACGGCTTCTACATTTTTACCGAAGGCTCCTAACTTTTAGTTATTATACATATATTTTCAAATATAATCCATACTCTGGCCCTAATTTACAAAGAAATATATCAAGCCCTGGCCTAAAAACATAAAAGCTGTATGTACTGCTTAAAATAAGTTGTTTTCAATCTTTATGGAGCCAGGGACCAGGAAATTTCAAAGGACCACCTTTAAGAGCCAAATCAATATTAACAGATCACTTCTTCAATCATTTATTTAACGCCCACCTGTTCTTCAAGCACCCATCATATTGCATTCTCTCTGAAGTCAGGCAGGTCCAGAGGCTGCTGAGAAACTGGTTTAAAACATGCTCTTTTAAATTCATGGATATGTGAGCCCATATATCTTTAAATCGCATTTGCCAGGCTATTTTTCTAATGGGCTTCAATAGACACGAATTAGCCAACAGCTTCTGGCCGATGAATCCTATGCAGAAAAGCAGTAATCCTCAAAACCGCTTATTTTCAATACTTGTTCATGGTGTAGTGATGCAACAACTAACATAACATCCTAATAAAGGAGTAATACCTAGTCAGACATAGGTCTTAAACAGAACTTCTAGCCCCTTTCTCGTGTTCCTCCACTATATACTTAAATCATACAGCCCACCTAAAACCCTTTTATGAAGATAATACCATTAGATTGACAAGTCACCATCACAATATACACTTTCTTTATCTGCCCTGCTGAATGGCATTATGTAGATATTTGTGGTTATTTATACATACATACATACACACACACACATTATATACCGTATATACTAGAGTATAAGCCAAGTTTTTCAGACCTTTTTTAAGGCTGAAAAAGGCCCCCCCTCGGCTTATATTCAAGTCACACTGTGTCCCCCCCCCCCCGTATCTCTCCACCCACGTGTCTCTTCTTCCCCCCTCTCCCTCGTGTCTCTTTCCCTCCCCCTCCCTTATCATCCTCCTCAACCCCCCTCCTCACTTTACCCCTCTCTAATTACCTCCCCCTCTCCCCTCACTTACCTTCCATCAGCTGCTCCTCTGCACATCTTCCGGCTGTGTCGGGACCCGGCATATGCTAATGACGTGATGTCACATGCGCGTCACGTCATTATCTGGGTCCCGACACAGCCGGAAGATGCGCAGAGGAGCAGCTGATGGGAGGTAAGTGATGGGAAAGGGAGAGGTAATTGGGGGGTTGAGGAGGAAGAGGGGGGTTGAGGAGGGAGGATGAGGATAAGGGAGGGAAAGAGACACAGGGGAAGCAGGGAGGGGCAAAGAGACACAGGGGAAGCAGGGAGGGGGGAAGAGACACAGGGGATGGAGGGGGACGAGACAGGGGAGGGAAAGGGGGGCACAGAGGGCACACAAGAGGGCGATAGGGGGCAGCACATTTCCCACCCTCGGCTTATACTCGAGACACTAAGTTTTCCCGTTATTTTGTGGTAAAATAGGTGCATCGGTTATACTAGGGTTGGCTTATACTCGTGTATATACGGTATATATAAAACTTGTATTTTTAACAAGATTCACCTATTAAACCATAACAAGCCAAATGTATGTATTTAAAGCTATAAAAGCAATCCTGCAGCATGGGAAAGAACTCAGCTGTTTAAGTGGCTATTAAAGAGGGTAAAAAGTGAGGTCTAACACGGTTTAGAAGCATGATCACAACATGTTAATTTCTTGTCTTAAAGACTTATTTTAAGAACCTACAAATGCATGACTTTGAAAGGTCAGCAAAGCTCCATAGCTGCAGGAAAAAATTCCTCATATTTGTGTTAGCCCCTTGATAACACAATGAAGAATCATCTATCCAAAAATAAATACTTTGTTTCTATTTGGAAGATTCTGAGGATAAAATAATATATAGAGTTTGACCAGTCTGGTTCGGACTGAACATGCTCAGTAAAGGGGGGTGGTGGTCCTACACAGTCTGGGACTAAGCATGAAATTAGGAGGTGCAGACAGAGAACGGGCTACAGTATTTAGTGAGACATTTCAAATTATTGTTGAAAAGGGTAACCATCCTTCTAATCTAATTTTTAATGCTTTTACAGTGCCACTTACAAAAACGTTCGCTATGGACAAACATTTTGTTTGCTTATTTTATCCTGAATACATTTAATTGATTTATAATTTAGAAAAAGGCATTTTTTACACTAGTATCATACATTTTAGAGCTTTAAATACAATTCTATTACTTTTGCCAATTTTGAAAGGTGAACAGGATTCATTGATTTATTACAATTAAATGATTAGATTCATATTCCGCTATTTTTTTGGCAACAGTCATATTATGAACTAGCGACTTGCCGGTCAAAAAATGACGGCAATAGAATTTTAAGGCAGGTAGTACTGTTTGGTACACAAAGTAAGTCTTTTGGTTGTGTGAGTACCTTCGGCGCTCATTGCGAGCCTCTTGGTTGGTGTATTTTTGGTTATGAGAGCTCCTCTGGCGCTCATTGCAAGGTTTGCGCTGATAACCTTCTGGTGCACATTGCAAGCCTCTCCCTTGGTATAGTTGTGCTCCTCTAAATACTGTTGGCACTCCTTGTAAGGCACTCGCCAAGCGCCTTTAGTGTTTATTGTGAATCTGTTTTTTTTCTTCTATCATTTTGTAATGTTAATTAAATTAATTTGTAAAAGTTATAAGTTAATATAGTTAAATAGTAATTTAGGCTGAAAAAAGACTTTAGTTCATCAAGTTCAACCTTTTTAGATCTCCTATGATTTGCAATACGCAGATTTATTGTTAATTGATCCAGAGGAAGGCAAACAGAAAAACTGCCAAATGTATTAACAGGGAAAAAATATAAAATTCTTTCCTGGCCCCAGATACTAGCAATCGGATTCATCCCCGGATCAATACTCCCTATTTATCCAGGATAGCCCTTAATGCCCTTTTTTATTTAAAAATATATCCAAGCCCTTTTTAAAGTTATCTATCGAATCTGCTGTCGCCACCAGAATTCCACAGATCAACCACCCTTACTGTGAAAAACCCTTTTCTTTCTTTAAAGTGAAATCTTTTTACTTCTAATCTTAAAGGATGTTCCCATGTCAGTTGAAAACCTCTTGGCACAAAAAGTTCCCTTGACAAAGCCTTGTATTGACCCTGGATATATTTATATAAGGTAATCATATCCCCTCTTAAACGCCTTTTTTCTAGAGTAAATACGTTTAATTTTGTTTTTCTTCATAACTTAGCCCCTCTATTCCCTTTATTAAACTTTGTTGCCCTCCTCTGTACTTTTTCCAGCTCTAAAATGTCCTTTTTATGTAGTGGTGCCTACAATTGTACTCCATATTCCAAATTAGGGCATACTAGAGATTTGTATAGTGGCAGAATTATATTTGCTTCCCTTGCTTCTTTCTATACCTTTCTTAAAACATGCTAATATTTTATTTGCCTTTGCAGATGCTGCTTGGCATTGAGCACTGTTTCCTAGGTGGTTGTCCACAAGCACTCCCAAATCCCTCTCAATATCTGATTCTCCTAGATTTGCTTCAATAAGATTATTAATTGCATGGCTATTTTTCCTTCCCAGATGCACAACTTTACATTTATTCATATTAAATCTCATCTGCTATTTAGATGCCCATTCCTCAATTTTATGCAAATCCCTTTGGAGGGAAAGTACATAATTTTCTGATTTAATTACCTTGCACAACTTTGTGTCATCAGCAAAAATGGAGACACCACACTCCAATCCAACTTCCAAGTAATTAATAAATATGTTGAAAAGGAGAGGACCTAATACTAAACCCACATTAGTCCAATCGGAGTATGTTCCATTTACAACAACCCTTTGCTTCCTGTCTTTTAGCCAGCTCTCAATCCATAAGCAAATATTTATGGCAATTCCTGTATCCCTCAGTTTGCTCAATAGTCTCCCATGTGGCACTTTATTGAAAGCCTTGGCAAAATTCAAACAGACTACATCCACTGAGTTGCCTTGATCCAAGTTCTTAATAACCTCCTCATAGAAACTAATTAGGTTTGTTTGACATGACCTATCCTTCATAAATCCATGTTGGCTCCTACTTATAATCCTGTTTGAATAGACATATTCCTGTATATTATCCCTTAGTAACCCTTCTAAAAGCTTTCCTACTACCGAAGTAAGACTCACTGGTCTATAATTCCCCGGATTTGCTCTTGCTACCTTCTTAAATATAGGGATCACCTCTGCCTTTCTCCAGTCATCTGGTAGAGACCCTGTGTTGATTGAATCCTGAAAAATTAAATATAAATGATTTGGCTATTACAGAACCCAGTTACCTTAGTACCCTTGGATGTATTCCATCAGGACCCGGGCTTTATTAACATTTATTTTTTCCAACCTCTTTTGGATTACTTCCTGTGTTAACCAATTATTTGGCAAAGGTAGTGTAGCCCCATTATGTTGCAGTGACCCAACCACTGGTACCTCCCTTGTGTATACCGAAGAAAAGAACCTATTTAGCTCATCTGCCAATTTGTAATTAATATATGCAGGGAGCAATATGCTGAAGAGCTAACAATCTGTTTTGTTGTTCCTGAAGCATACAACGTAGATTTGCACTATGTGTAGTGTAAATAGACTGTGTGCGCGAGAGGAAACCGTTTGTTTAGCTGTGTAGTTCCACATTTTGTAATAGTAATGTAATTAGTTTGCAGTTAGTGTTGTAAAATGGCTGTGATTGTGTATGTGTTAGGCAGGTGTGGAGCATTTAGCGTCCTTCCTAACTGTGTATTTAGTAGCTTGTAAGGTTCTGTGTAAAAGGCGTATGTGCTTGGCGGTGTTTTGTGTGCTTAGGGGTCGTGTAGTCTCGTTTTCTTAGGAGGACATTTTTTCTCTCGCTTAGGGGATTTTCGAGTGGCGAAAATCTTTAAAATTGTAATTAAATTGTTGTGTAACCTCACTCCCAGATGTCCTGGCTGTCCCCCCTTGCTGTGTGTGTGTGTGTATTTTTTTAAATTTTAGTTTGTAGTTTGTGTTTTTTTTGCTGTGCGTTGTGCGGCCGTTAAGTTCGTATTTTTTGTGGCTCGTATTTTATTTTAAGCGGTGGTTTCCTTTTGTAAGTGTTACGGGCCGTAATTTTTTATAGGCGATTTTTTCAAAGTGCTACGGGTCTCGCACTTTGAATTGTATATTTGTGTTGTGTTGATGTGTAGTTCCGCGGGTTGTAGGTATGATGCGCAAGCTGTGCGGAGTCGTAGGGATGAGCGCCTATGGCGCTCAACTCTACGAGCGCAGTGAGCGCCTTCGGTAATCTGCTTAAACCACATTAAGCGTACTGAAAATGCTTCAGTGACCTCAAAAGCAAGGGATCTCGTAATCTTTCTCTATACCACTGTACAGCGCTACGGAATATGTTGCCGCGATATAAATAAAGACAATAATAATAATAATGTACCTTTCAAGAGCACAACAAACTTCCAACAATGAGAAACCTTTTTGCATTATCGTCTCATGGAACCCATAATCAGACAAAATATGGTTTCATAGATTTCAGTCTAGTAGCAATACAGGGATAATTACACTAAATAAGAACCAGAGGCAACAGACAGAATCAGGAGAAAGTCCAATAGTCATGACAGGCAGCAGGATTAACAGGTCCAGTAAAACAAGCCAGTGTGATCAGATCAGAGGAGTCCAGTAACAAAGCCAATGGTCAGATACCAGATTTCAGAGGATCCAAGTGAGCCAAAGACCACACAATAATAGGCGATGTCAAATGAGCAAGACAGCCAAGCATAGTTTCTCGGTTGATGGCACTCTGCATAGGTGCCAAGTAGTACACAATAAAATGACTTTGCTAAGGAAAGAGAAAAACAAATGAAAGCCAAAGTTCTCTATTAAAAATGGGTAAGGAAGACAGAGGTCTATCATGCCAATATAAAAAGTGACACACAAATGGTAAATTGAGACTAGTAAATTAATTCCCTCCATACTTACTTGCATGCATATAGTTGCCCCTAAAGAAATCAAAAATGCTAAGCTTATTTGTACTCGAACAGAAAGAGAACATTGATGCCATGAATGAACACAAGTTAAAAGCATTTTACATTTTCATATCTTCTAATATTAAACAACCGTAATTCATATAGACTAAATCAGAACAATACAAAGCCTGAGAGTTTAGTATCATAAAATCTATCTTTCAGCTTCGAATGTGTTATACACTTCATATCATTGGTAATACAGAAAAGCATCTGTTAGTCAAGGGGTCTGCCAACATGGTCAACCTAATGGAGCCTCTGGCAAAGAGAGTTAGTGCAATATTAATTTATTGCTTCGAGCTTTATATCCAACTGTACTTTACAGTGTGTCAGGAATACGAATAATTGATGCTCTCTGAGATTGTCATCTTGCCAAAAAGAACATTCAGGAAACATGTATGCATGAATTATTCAGGTCACACAGTGATATTGAAGAACACGGTAGGTTAGTCATTTCTCTTGTTATGGTGGTGTGTTATTTATGTTTTCTTACAATGCAATGATGCTAATATGGCATGGTAAAAAAAACTACAACTGACCAATGCAATTCGATAAAACATACCTTGCAGTTTAAGGATATGCATCTTGAGAGGAGAAATACAAATTAATCATTAATCAGATCATTAATATTTTATTTCTTCGAGGTGTTTACAACACTGCATTACAGATCAAGGACACTGTGATAATTAATATCTGACTTCAAATGTGCAAGCATCACAGCATGGAAATAATTAAAAAATCATCTCCTGGAAATGTAATTCTTAAAGGCATGGGCATATTTTTTTTTCTTGAAAATATTTAAGCATGGCACTGTGACAGGTTGCATATTATGTAATCTCAGGCCTGCTCCCTTTGGAAAGAAGATATTTGTATTACTATATAGGCAGTATTGTGAAATATGAAAGGGATATCCAAGTTTCATGGATTAATATATTTCTGCAATCCTTAGGCAAAAAGCAGCCTATATGTATGCAGCACATCACATAAAACATTTTATTTTTATTAATATCTAAAAATCCCTCTAATGAATATGTTGACACCTCCAGGGGGTGCCTACACAGGCATGTGATCCCCCAATCAGCATCAGGGGAGCAATAATAAACCACTATTTACCTTCTGTTGCTTGCTCAGCCAATCTTCTTGCAGCTTCCTGTCTCTATGTCAGCAGCAATACATAGCACATATCAGTGATACACTACATATCCCAGGCTGCTTTATAGAACAAACAGGAAGCCCAGAGTTTAAATCAAATGTTTCAGCTGATTGGCCAAAGCAAATCATTTAAAATTTGATGCTAATTTAACCTGGGTTTGGAGGGTGTTAACCCTAATGTTCAACGGTCAGAAATTACGAGACATTTTGCTGACTTCAATGTAAGTGTTTAAATGTTTATTTGGGGATTTTTTTCATGCAAAGATGCATTCACAATCCAGCTCACTTATGTGAGGTGACACCACAATTAACTTTAAAAAGGGACATGGAAGGTTTCTTCTGGATTTAACTAGGAATATAATATACATATAAATCTATTTACTTTTTATGCACTTTATTTTATTAAAAAGTGCTTTTATTATTTTATTAAAAATAACTATTTGTTTTTTCTGCCTGAAATATTACAGAGCTTTTAAGCATTTATTAATAAAATAAAGTACATACATGTAAAGAGATACATAAGTGTATTATACTCCCAGTGAAACCCAGACCATCTCTTTTTACCTAAAAGTAAACAAATGATGACAATACATAAAGTGGCAAATTATGCTTGTTCTAAAGTGTATATATTTGCTCAAGATCAGATCCTATGCCCTCTAGCCCTTGCAGAAACCTGGACCACAACCTAGTCATACTTCTCAAATGGGACAAGATGACACCACATGCAAATTATAAACTAATCTTGCTCTTCTTATCAAAAAGGATTCCCATAAAAGACACCTTAAAAAAATAGAATAAGTACAGCTTTAATTATGTGTGTAGTCATATTTAAAGAATACTCTTTTGAAAACTAAATATGACAACGGCCAAATGTTTTTAGTTTTTTTTAGCTGCTTTCTAAGCAGTATTTATTCCTCATAACCAATAACATCTCTATCAGTTCTACTTTCAGTATTGGCACACTCAGCTGTCACATTTCCTGGTGAAAACATCTTTATTTAAGTTCTCCCCCAGCTGCAAAAATAGTTAAGTCAAATAATAGTGGCTTCTTCTGCCGCATAACTGCATACCATTAGGTAATGCATTAAAGTCTGCATTATTTTTATTACATTACCTTTTATTACAGTGGTACTTTACCTAATGTAATTATGCTGTGCAAGAATCATAGCCGTATGTTATTGTTGGCTCGGACAGTGGGGAAGTGATCTACAATGTGGATATGTCTGTACAAAAGATATTTCAACTATGGAAATCCCATCAGTATTCAAGATCTCTTGCCCTTTGCCAAAAGTACATAGAAACATTACAATGGTGGCTCCATGAACAATAACTACATACAGCTTTTAACTATTTAAAATCTGCATTTTTTTCAAACACACTTCTAAACATATTGCACATTTTGAAGTTTAGTTACAGTCACAGTCTGTAGGAGCCAGACATACTATAATCTAGCCTTTTTATTTGAAATAATAAGGATTCAGTGCTTTCACCACTGCGACCTGGGTTTGATCCCAGTCAGGGAACCAAGAGGTCACACCAACTAGAAACTGTGCAGGGTTGGGAATATCAGAGCTGTATGCTGTGGCCCAATGGAGAAGGAACTGGCAACCTACTCCAGTATCTCTGCCATGAATACAAAGTGGATCAGAATGGTGTGTTGTGGTCCATGAGGTCACTGAGAGTCAGACACAATGAATGACAAAAACACAAACCAAGGTACCACTGTAAATATAAACATTTTGTAAAATGTATTAATGGTATTAATAGTGGCAATGGTATGTATAGGCAAACCAAAGTCTCAAAGTTTCTTTCGTAAACGTTGGGAAGTTTAGGAACTATTTTTTACCTCAACCTTGAAATCTTTTTGCCACGTCATTAGCAAATTAATATGAAAGTTTTTACATTTTATTTTGTGGGCCCAATATTTAAAAATGCATATAAAGAATACTGTAGATTTTTTTTTTATCATAACAATAATAGTTGCTAAAGCATTTTTCCCCCAAAATTAGACTAAGAAAAAAATGACAGACATGTTACTTGGTCTTAGACTTAAGGCTTAATAAGCAATGAATTGAGTGAAGTGCTTGCTCGCAAGAAGTATCCCCAAAGGGAATGTGCTCGAACACTGCATTGTAAACTTTACTGCTGCTCTAGAGATATCAATCACTAGGATTGCAGAGACAGACAGATGTGAAAAAGCAGATGTTATAATCCCCACAGACTTCAGAGTGCAAGCGTGTGCTGAGCACATCATTGTATATTTAATACAAATCCCTAACAATAATATGTATGCCTGTGTGCTAGAGCAACATCACAAAACACTATATTTTCTTTGGTGGTCCACTTACCATCCAGTTTGCATACCATTATATCTTTAGGATTATTCCCTTTCTACTTTATTGTTTCTGGATAACATTGGCTACAGCAACATAAGAATTTCCCCCTCAGCCATGCAAGTCTTGATAGGTACAATCTTATATAGAACAAATTACAAGTGGAACAAGCTAGTGTAAATGCCAGCTGCAAGGACAATATTTTAGTTGACCTTCACATAAAAAGATAAAATACACATTACTTGGCATGCAGAAGCTCTCCATACACTGCAGAGACTCGTTCAGTGCAAAAAAATATACTTGGTTGTAATACACAACACAAAAGAGCTAATAGTACATTTCGGGTAACAGACTGAATGAAGAGGCTTCACCTATAGTGTCATAATAGTGTCTTAAGAAGGAATTAGATGAACTATGCATTGTATCCGCACTGTTCCTAAAAATTATAACCAATACTTACAGGGTGTGAATGGAGCATGCCTGTATTTGCAAGGTGAATGGACAGAGACAGTTGGGTCACCCCGTTCTTCCAGCGCAGTTTAACAGCACGCCGTTAGCTCCAGCCTAGACTCAGCAATGGGGCTACAATGCCATATTTCATTTATAATTGCTATAAATCATACTTAAAATGGGAACTAGATCTATCTTGATGGGCACCACGTTACTGGCCCGTCGGCTTTGAAACATTCCCATCTAGCTACCTGGTTGTTGTGGTGTCTGGCTTTGTATAACATGTCACATATAATTGGATTCCTGGTACTGTGGGGTCTGCCCCTGTCTGGTGCCCCCACCCTCCCATTACCTCACATGCCACATACCTCACTTGTAGATTGTAAGCTCTTGTATAATGTGGGGCACCAGACAGGGGCAGATCACACAGCACCAGGCAGGAGCACAGAGCGACATCAGAGTGCAGTTCTCTGCGCTCTGATGACAGAACGCTATTGAGCTGCATTCAAAGGAAGTGCTACCCACAGTTGTGGTCCATCATACCATACTCTTAAACATGCTCTCACTGTAAACTTAAAGCATAATTTACTCCCTTATTCAAGCCACTAAAAGAGGGTCACCTTATGACACTATTTGTGCTTATTCAAGTGAAAAATATATATATTTAGAGGATCTATTACGCTTAATAGGTAAAAAAAAGGAAGGTACACAATTGACAAGACAAATCACATTAGAAATCAATGTAGTGAAGATACAGTGCCTTGCAAAAGTATTCACCCCCTTGACTTTTTACCTTTTTTGTTACATTACAGCCTTAAATTCAAGATTTTGTTAATCTGAATTTTATGTGATGGATCCGAACACAATAGTCTAAGTTGGTGAAGTGAAATGAGAAAAATGTATACGTAAAACTATTTTTTAGAAATAGAAAACAGAAATGTGCATATGTATTCACCCCCTTTGTTATGAATCCCATAAAAAGCTATGGTGCAACCAATTACCTTCAGAAGTCACATAATTAGTGAAATGATGTCCGCATGTGTGTAATCTAAGTATCACGTGATCTGTCATTACATATACACATCTTTTTTGAAAGGCCCCAGAGGCTGCAACACCTAAGCAAGAGGCACCACTAACCAAACACTGCCATGAAGACCAAGGAACTCTCCAAACAAGTAAGGGACAATATTGTTAAGAAGTACAAGTCAGGGCTAGGTTAGAAAAAAAATCTAAATCATTGATGATCCCCAGGAGCACCATCAAATCTATCATAACCAAATGAAAAGAACATGGCACAACAGCAAACTTGCGAAGAGATGGCCGCCCACCAAAACTGACGGACCGAGCAAGGAGGGCATTAATCAGAGAGGCAGCACATACTTAAGGTAACCCTGGAGAAGCTGCAGAGTTCCACAGCAGAGATTGGAGTAGCTGGGCTTTATGGCAGAGTGGCCAGAAGAAAACAATTACTTTCAGCAAAAAACAAAATGGCACGTTTTGATTTTGAGAAAAGGCATGTGGGAGACTCCCAAAATGTATGGAGGAAGGTGCTCTGGTCTGATGAGACCAAAATTGAACTTTTCGGCAAAAGAGAGAGAAGAGAGAGGGGGGGGGAGGGGGAGGAGAGAGAGAAGAGAGAGGGGGGGGGAGGGGGAGGAGAGAGAGAAGAGAGAGGGGGGGGAGGGAGGGGAGAGAGAAGAGAGAGGGGGGGGAGGGAGGGGAGAGAGAAGAGAGAGGGGGAGAGAGAAGAGAGAGAAGGAGAGAGAAGAGAGAGGGGGAGAGAGAAGTGAGAGGGGGGGAGAGAGAAGAGAGAGGGGGGGAGGGGGGGGAGAGAGAAGAGAGAGGGGGGAGGGGGGGGGGAGAGAGAGGGGGGGAGGGGGGGGGAGAGAGAGAGGGGGGGGAGGGGAGAGAGAGAGGG